>JAJOOO010005903.1:0-51446 GCA_029582685.1 Solanum piurae
CTTCCTTCATGGAGAGCTACATGAAGAAGTATACATGGACATTCCACAAGGGTTGGATATTCACACCAAAGGTATGGTCTGTAAACTCAAGAAATCACTATATGGCCTAAAGCAGGCAAGCATGCATTGGAATGCCAAACTATCTGATGCCTTAAAGTCCAGAGGCTACAGTCATTCCCTAAATGATTATTCTTTGTTCTATAGAAAACAGGGTCTTTCCACTGTGTTTATAGCTGTCTATGTTGATGATATTCTACTAACTGGAACTGATCTTGAAGAGATTGGTCAACTAAAGGCTTTTCTCCATAACCAGTTCAAAATCAAAGACCTGGGGAAGCTGCACTATTTCTTAGGTTTGGAAATCTTCTATACATAAACTGGGATGCTTATATCACAGAGGAAGTTTGTACTTGATCTTCTCAAAGAATATCACTGCACAGAGTACTCTAGTCTTGCTTCACCCCTTGATTCGTCAATCAAGCTCACAGCCAATGAAGGGAAACCGTAGCAGATCCCAGCTCATACAGAAAGTTGATTGGAAAGTTGAATTTTCTCACCAACACCAGACTAGATATTGCATATGGGGTACAACATCTCAGTCAGTTTATGCAGGATCCTAGAGAACCTCATATGCATGATGCATATCAGTTGCTTAGGTACCTTAAAAAGGATCCAACCTTGGGTTTGCTTATGTCTTCTACTAATGATTACAAGGTCCAAGCTTTTTGTGACTCAGACTGGGCATCATGTCCTGATTCAAGGAAGTCTGTTACTGGTTATATTGTGTTATTGGGATCAGGTCCTATAAGTTGGAAGTCGAAGAAACAAGAAACTATTTCCCTTTCTTTAGCTGAGGCTGAGTACAGGTCTATTAGGAAAGTGGTTGGAGAGTTGGTGTGGTTAAGTCGATTATTTGAAGAACTGACTATACGATGTGATAGTCCTTTTCCTGTATATTGTGATAGCCAGTCAGCCTTACAAATTGCCAAAAATCCTGTATTCCACGAAAGAACCAAGCATATTGAAATTGACTGCCACTTTGTGCGAGCCAAGCTTCAAGAAGGGTTGATTTCATTACATCATATTGACACTGGTGATCAACTTGCTGACATTCTCACCAAAGCACTCACTGGAGTCAAACATGTTGCAGTCCTAGACAAGTTAGATGTCCTAGTCGCACCTCCAACTTGAGGGGGGGTATTGAGATATTTATTGTACACGTCAGTATCAAGTTAGTTAGGATTTCAGTTAGTTAGTTTAGCTCATAGATTACAGCTGTATATTGTTAATCAGTTAGAATCATTTAGTTGATTTGTATAAATAGTTGTTTGTTCATTGTAATCAATACTACTTTGCATTCTATCAATAATATCAGATAAGCTTTCTCCTCTCAATTCTCTCTAGATTTCTCTAGCTCCATTAATGGAGGTTCAGTAGTATCCACCATTTTAGGTGTGTTTTTGTTTCTCTGCTTTACAGTCTCAACAACATGTTTATTCAAAGATTTCTTAAAAGATAATAATTCACCAATCTCATTTACTCACCGCTATCACCATATCCCTTCATTATCAATCGGCATCGTCATTGCCCATCATTATCAAATACAACAATCAACTACCCACAACCACCATTCTGAATGACCATCACTACCAACCACTACAATAAATCAACACCCCCACCGGTCACTATTTACAATTATCATTTATACCAATCATCATTATAACAAAAATCGTCGAACAATATCAATAATCACCATCATAATTAACAACTATATGTTGTCAACCATCATCATCAATCACCACATCTATTATTTATCACTATTGTCCAACTATCAACCGTCACCAAACTACTCCCATCAACTTTAACCACTACCACTATCAATAGATATATTTCTTAATGACCACCACTATCAATAGCTACAATCAATCCACACAACCACCAACCACTATTTACAATTATTATTTAGACAAATCATCATTATAAGAAAAATAGTTGAACACTATCAACAATTATCATCATAATTCACCATTAAATACTGTAACACATCATCATCAATCACTACAGCTATTAGTTATCACTATTGTTCAACTATCAACCACCACCAAAAATACTACCATTAACTTCTACCACCATCTCTATTAATAGCTACTATCCACAACACTATCATTAATAGTCAATAAACCTTCCTCAATTGACATCCACCACCACTATAGCTAGTCATCACAACCATCAAAAATCATTTATTTTTTTACAAAATATTTTATTGATGTTATATTATATTGATTTTAGTTTTATAATTTTCTTCGTAAAATGAATGAAATGACACATTTAGTATGGCTGAATTCGTTGAAATACACTCATAATATGCGGGAATCCTATGACCCCATAAATATATTTCTAAAGAACTCTTTGGGCATTTATCGGGTGAGACAAATAAAAAATCAGATCTTTGTTATTTCATTTGTACATGCATGTTGATCAGAAGGTAAAAATAAAGGATTTTGATCGTTATCACTCATTTGCACTCTTCCAACCAGTGATTTCAAAAATATTTTTGGGGCGAGTCCTACGACGAGTCTCAGGGCGGAGTATACCAAAAACATTCTGGGCGTAAATTGAAGGCATAAATCTGTAGGGCATAAGTCTTAGAATTCGGTGAGTAAGCTCCGAGAATAAAAACGTAATCCCTGAACGTAAAAACGTATGCCCTGGGCGTTAATTTTTTTATTTTTTAGAAGTTTTTTGCTTTGAATCATATTTTTTCGTTATTGGTGTAATGATATTTATCAAATAGTAATTATGATACTTTTTTTTCTTTATTGTTGGTTCTTAATACATATCTCAAATAAAAATCATAATATTATTTTCTATATAGTATAGGTTAGTTATTAAAATTTATTTGTAAAATTATTGAAAGTTTCTACTTTTGCTTATTTTCTTAGTAATAAAATTATAAAATTGAATATACATGATATTACGCCCCATATATCCCTTGGATTTACGTCATGTGTCCGGAGCTTACGCCTTGACCCTAACTGCATAAAATACCTAGCCTCACGCCCCTCCTTTTAAAAAACTACTTCCAACAAAGTAAAAATAGAAACCCTTCATTCATACTTTAATTGAAATTTAATCTCATGAATCATTATATTCTTTAATAATCAAATTTGGGCTTGTGTCACACTGGATAAATGTCAAAAGGAAGCTTTAAAAAAAATATTCAAGGGGATACTATGTCCTCCAGAGAGTCTGAGTGTGATACTAGAAATTCGGTCATAGTTTAGTATCATTTATCCATTTTTCCTAAACTTCATATTTATAATATTTTAAATTTATGAAACTTCTTACATATTTGTATGTTCGATAATAAGTAGTCTAATAACTTAGTGTTCAAATTTTAATACGTCATCTTAATATTGAGTAGTCTATTAAGAGATTCTTAATGCACATCTTATCATTTATATACACATTCATATTTAGACGTCTTATATATAATCTTAAAACAAATATGAGGCATATTTTTACTTTTAGTTTATTTTTAAAATTAAAAAATCTCTTCTTACATTATGACTATTAATTCTTTAATAGTCAGTAATAACATATCTACAAAATTTATCTTGAAAGACCTATCATTTTTGGCATTAATGTAAGACCTAACCCAAACAAGGATAAAATTATACAAAAAATTATTCAAGAAAGCACCTTATAATCAGAGGAACTTTACAAAAACTTACTTTAATAACATCAACTTTTGATTCTTGGGATGTGATAAAGGATATGGGAACTTCCATTAATGTTGCATCTTCATCAGCATCCACTTTGTATTGCTTATCCATATTCAAGTAGAAAATATGATTTTTTTTTAGATCTTTTGTAAATTAAAAACTTGTATGAAGTGATGAAGAAGGTTTTCAAAAAGATATAAATTTCCCGCTTATTAAAATACATACATACATACATACATTTACACTTCTATTATTTAAAAGACTATATTTAGTTAGCATGAATTATATGTTACAACTACTCAATTACAACATCTAAAATATAAAGCCTAAATTAGATTGCTATTGCATAGATAATAGTTTGATACAATATAGTATGAATGAATTTTCAGAGTAAATGAAACTAAAGATTAGGCATACATGTCATATATATAAGCATGCTTTGGAGATAGATTCAAGTCCTGCACTTCTATATACTCTTAATATAGCAGTAGAGAAACCAGCGACACTAGTTTAGCAGACTGCTGCGGTAGCACCAACTTCATCAGATGTGATCACTCAGGTTATCTATAGGTACACATATTGGTGATGTGGCTCCATAGATGGATGAGTTTTATGAGACAGGATTATTTTTAAGGTCGGTGATGATTGGAGATGAGCATGATTTGTTCTAGAGGTTCACTAAAATAAAGCCTATGTGGTTCTATACTACTAAGTCAAAGGATACTTACGAGTTCACTAAGATGAAGCCTATGTGGTAAAATCAATGAAATGACACATTTAGTATGACTGAATTCGTTGTAATACACTCACAATTTGTGGGGATCCTAAGACCCCGTGAATAAATTTTTAAAGTACTCTTTGGGCATTTATCGGGTGAGACAAATAAAAAATCAACTCTTTGTTATTTCATTTGTACATGCATGTTCATCAGAAGGTAAAAACCAAAGAGTTTGATCATTATCACTCATTTACACTCTTCCAACCAGTTGTTTAAAAATATTTTTGGGGCGTGGCTTACCAAAAATACTCCGGGTGTAAATTGAAGGCATAGATCTGTAGGGCGTAAGTCTTAGAATTCAGGGAGTAAGCTCCGACAATAAAAACTTAATCCCTGAACGTAAAATTGTACTCCCTATGCATTGATTTTTTTAGAACTTTTTTACTTGAAATCATATTTTTTTTGTTATTTGTGTAATGATATTTCTCAAATAATAATTATGATACTTTTTTTCTTCCTTGTTGGTTATTAATACATATCTCAAATAAAAATTATAATATTTTTTTCTATATATTATAGGTTATTTATTAAAATTTATTTGTAAAATTATTGAAAGTTTTACTTTTGCTTATTTTCTTAGTAATAAAATTATAAAATTGAATATACATGATATTACGCCCATAGATCCCTGGGACTTACGTCCTGTGTCTCGGAGCTTACGCCTCCCCCCTAACTGGATAGAATACCTCGCCTCACGCCCCCTCCCTTTAAGAAACTACTTCCAACAAAGTAAAAATAGAAACCCTTGATTCACACTTCAATTGAAATTTAATCTCATAAATCATTATATTCTTTCATAATCAAATTTGGGCTTGTGTCACAATGGATAAATGTCAAAAGGATGCTTTTAAAAAAATATTCAAGGGGATACGAGGTCCTCCATAGTGTCTGAGTGTGATACTAGAAATTCAGTCATAGTTTAGTAACATTTATCCATTGTTCCTAAACTTCATATTTATAATATTTTAAATTAAAGAAACTTCTTACATATTCATATGTTCGATAATAAGTAGTCTAATAACTTAGTGTTCAAATTTTAATACGGCATCTTAATATTCAGTAGTCTATTAAGAGATTCTTAATGCACTTATCATTCATATACACATTTATATTTAGACGTCTTATATATAATCTTAAAACAAATATGAGGCATATTTTTTACTTTTATTCTATTTTTAAAATTTAAAACTCTCTTCATACATTATAACCATTAATTCTATAATAGTCAGTAATAACATATTAACAAAATTTATCTTGAAAGACCTATCATTTTTTGCATTAATGTAAGACTTAACCCAAAAAAAGAGAAAATTATACAAAAAAAATAATCAAGAAAGCACCTTATAATCAGAGGAACTTTACAAAAGCTTACCTCAATAACATCAACTTTTGATTCTTGGAATGTCATAAAGGATATGGGAACTTCCATTAATGTTGCATCTTCATCACCATCCACTTTGTACTGCTTATCCATAGTCAAGTAGCAAATATGAAAAAAAAAAACAATAATTAGATCTTTTGTAAATCAAAAACTCATATGAAGTGATAAAGAAGGTTTCCAAAAAAATGTAAATTTCCCGCTTATTAAAATACATACATACATACATTTACACTTCTATTATTTACAAATCAATTATTTAGTAAGCATGAAATATACGTTACAACTACTCAATTACAACATCTGAAAAATAAAGACTAAACTAGATCGCTATTGCATACACAATAGTTTGATAGAATATAGTATGGATACATTTTTTGGGTATATGAAACTAAAGATTAAACATACATGAGATATAAAATATATATCTAAGCATACTTTAGAGATAGATCTAAGTCTTGCACTTCTATATACTCTTAATATAGCAGTAGAGAAGCAGCGGCACCAGTTTAGCAGACTGTTGCGCTTGCACCAACTCCATCAGATGTGATCACTCAGGTTATTTATACGTACATATATTGGTGATGTGTCTCTATAGATGGATGAGGTTTATGAGACAGAGTTATTTTTAAAGCCGGTGATGATTGGAGATGGGCATGATTTGTTCTAGAGGTTCACTAAGACGAAGCCTATGTGGTTCTATACTACTAAGTCAAAGGATACTTATGAGTTCACCAAGATGAAGACTATGTGGTAAAATGAATGAAATGACACATTTAGTATTGTTGAATTAGTTGTAATACACTCATACTTTGCGGGGATTCTATGACCCCGTAATTGTATTTTTAAAGCACTCTTTGAGCATTTATCGGGTGAGGCAAATATAAAATCAACTATTTGTTATTTAATTTGTACATACATGTTGATCAGAACGTAAGAATAAAGGAGTTTGATCGTTATCACTCATTTGTACACTTCCAACCAGTGGTTTCAAAAACATTTTTGGGAAAAGTCCTAGGGCGAGTCTCGGGGTGGAGCGTACCAAAAATACTCCGGGCGTAAATTGAAGGCATAGATCCATAGGAGTAAGTCTTATAATTCGGGGAGTAAGCTCCGAGAATAAAAAACATAAAAACGAACTCCGCGTCAATTTTTTTAGAGCTTTTTTGCTTTAAATCAATTTTTTTTGTTATTGGTGGAATGATATTTCTGAAATAGTAATTATGATACTTTTTTTCTTCATTGTTAGTTATGAATACATATCTCAAATAAAAATCATAATATTATTTTCTATATATTATAGGTTATTTATTAAAATTTATTTGTAAAATCATTCAAAGTTTTACTTTTGCTTATTTTCATATTAATAAAATTATAAAATTCAATATTCATGATATTACGCCCCATAGATCGATGGTACTTACGTCCTGTGTCTCGGAGCTTACGCATCACCCCTAACTGCATAAAATACCTTGCCTCACGCCCCCTCCTTTTAAAAATCCACTTCCAACAAAGTAAAAATAGACACCCTTCATTCACACTTCAATTGAAATTTAATATCATGAATCATTATATTCTTTTATAATAAAATTTGGGCTTGTGTCACACTGGATAAGTGTTAAAAGGATGCTTTTTTTAAAAAAAATCAAGGGGATACTAGGTCTTCCATAGAGTCTGAGTGTGATACTAGAAATTCGGTCATAGTTTAGTATCATTTATTCATTTTCCTTAAACTCCATATTTATAATGTTTTAAATTAAAGAAACTTCTTACATATTCATATGTTCGATAATAAGTAGTCCAATAACTTAGTGTTCAAATTTTAATTTGTCATCTTAATATTGAGTAGTCTATTAAGAGATTCTTAATGCACATCTTATCAGTCATATACACATTTATATTTAGACGTCTTATATATAATTTTTTTTTAAATATGTTGCATATTTTTTACTTCTATTCTATTTTTAAAATTAAAAGCTCTCTTCATACATTATAACCATTAATTCTATAATAGTCAGTAATAACATATCGATAAAATTTCTCTTGAAAGACCTATCATTTTTGGCATTATTGTAAGACTTAACCAAAAAAAAGGAGAAAATTCACAAAAGATTTTTCAAGAAAGCACCTTATAATCAGAGGAACTTTACAAAATCTTACCTCAATAACATCAACTTTTGATTCTTGGATGTCATAAAGAATATGGGAACTTCCATTAATGTTGCATCTTCATCAGCATCCACTTTGTACTGCTTATCCATATTTAAGTAGCAAAGATGGAATTTTTTTTAGATCTTTTGTAAATTAAAAACTTATATGAAGTGATGAATAAGGTTTCCAAAAAGATGTAAATTTTCCGCTTATTAAAATACATACATACATTTGCACTTCTATTATTTAAAAATCTATACTTAGTAAGCATGAATTATACGTTACAACTACTCAATTACAACATCTTAAAAATAAAGCCTAAATTAGATCGCTATTGCATACACAATACTTTTATACAATATAGTAAAGATACATTTTCTAGGTATATGAAACTAAAGATTACGCATACATGTGATATATATATATATATATACACACACATACACACAGATGCTTTAGAGATATATACGAGTCTTGGACTTCTATATACTCTTAATATAGCAGTAGAGAAAGCAACGACACCAGTTTAGCTGACTGTTCCGCTAGCACCAACTTCATCAGATGTGATCACTCAGGTTATCTATAGGTACACATAATAGTGATGTGACCCCGTAGATGGATGAGGTTTATGAGACAGAGTTATTTTTTAGGCCGTTGATGGTTGGAGATGAGCATAATTTGTTCTAGAGGTTCACTATGATGAAGCCTATGTGGTTCTATACTACTAAGTCAAAGGATACTTACGAGTTCAGTAATACATTATCTTAACCATTTATTATTCGTATCTTAATACATCATCTTAATATTGAGATGTCAATTAAAAAAAAAATAATACTCTCTCTCTCTCTCTCTCTCACACACACACACACACACATTTATATATATATATATATATTTGAGTCTTGCACTTGTATATACTCTTAATATAGAAGTAAAGAAAGTAGTGGCACCAATTTAGCATACTGTTGATGTAACATCTCGCAAAATTGAAATAACTAGGAAGAAGCCAATAATTGGAAATAGTCATTTTTGGAAAGAATGAAAATCTAGAAATTTTGTCAAGTTAGAATAAGTTGAGTTTTGGTCAACTTCAAACGGCCATAACTTCTAGCTCAGGATGAGTTAGGTGTACTTCTAGATATAGTAGGAAATCTCTTGGAATGATCTTTCCAACTCCACTGAGTTTGCGCGATTCCGAATTCGTATGAGTGAGTTATGCCCTTTGGAAGTTGGGCTGTTGGAATAAGGAAAGTTCAATCCGGATTTTGGAAGGGTAATTTAGTCTTTTCCTTACCTAATTATTATAATTCGTTTTTAGGAGTTTAATTGGGGTAAATTCAGATTTTAGTCAGTTTAGAAAAGTGAATTTTACGCTAGGGCTTGAGAAGAGGAGAAAAGAGGAGGAACGAGAAGAATGTTCAAGATTCGTCGATTTCGTCGAGTTTAGCTTGTGGTTTTCGTCGGGGGTGATCCCTAGAAGGTATGTGAGATCACATAGCGTTGGGTTTGTTCACCCACGCTCCCAACTTGATTCAATTTCAGAAAAGTATATTGATTTGAAACTAAATCCCTTGAATTCTTGATGAAGTTCGTTTGAATCCTTGTGGATTGTGTTGTTGGAGTTTTCTTGAGATTGATTCACGTTATTAGTTGTGTTTTCGAGTGGAATCTGATGGTATTTGAGGGTATAGATGGTTTTAAGTGTTTGGGGAAAGAACCCATGGAGTTTAGAGGATTTAGAGTTGTAAAACGAAGAAGAAAATTTCGTCGGACAAATCTGGGCAGTGCCTCCGCGTCGCGGACCTGCTCCCCAGATTTGAGAAAAATGGTTTCGCACTGCGGAGCGGTCACGGATCGTTCTGCCTCAAAATTTGTTTTTGAAACAAATTTTAAATGTTTATTCGCATCGCGGACTCACCCTCATATAGTTAATTTTTTTATCTTTTCTCATGTTTAGATATCTAAATTCATTCCTAAACATCATGAGATCTTTCCTATCACAAATCACAATCCTTGAATCCATAATTCAATTCAAGGAAAATTAAGAGTCAAGTTAGAAGTTAAGAAGCAAGTCAAGAGAAGTTCTTTAAAGTTTTCAAAAGTCTTTCACAAACGTTTTAACTTTGTTCTAAGAATTAAGTTTTAAGTTAAGCAAAGAGTAAAGATTTGAAGTTCATTTCTTCAAAGAAGTATATAGGGACTATGTATTCCCAAAGAGTTTAGAATATTTTCACATTTGATCAAGAACGGGAACATAGATTCCAAGAGAGCTTTTAAGCTAAGTTTTTGAGTAATTATCTCAAATCAAAGAAAGAAGTTTGTTTTAAAAACATATGAGCTAAGTATATTTTGGGAGTAGTATTGAGCACCGATATGAGGATGCGAGTCCATATTAACTCAAGTCTCCATAAACCATGTAGCCATCATGGGTAGTAAATGATCATACTTTTTAGATGAATCCTTAAGATGCTTTTAGCATAAGCTAGTGGATCCACTAAGTTAAGTGTTCTATATGACGGCAAAGTATAGGACAGTTCTGGCAGCGTGGGCAAGACGATGTATCACCACTTAGGCTCATAGTGGCGGTTGTCGGTTAGAGAATCTCCCACATAAACTATATTACTTTATTATATAAGTAAAGTTGAGTTTGTTATTGCAGTTTCTTTAACGAACTACACTATTTTCCACTGTTTTACAAGCTTTATATATACTGCATGTGTTTAATTTATTTATATTGAGTTGAGTTGTTCAGGAGTTGAGTAAAGTCAAGGTAAGTGTTCCTTCCAGATTCTTCTCAAGCTTAAGTTGTGTTTAGCATTCCAACTCACATACTCGTACATTCAATGTACTGATGCCAATTGGCCTGCATCGTCTTATGATCTAGACGCAGGTAACCAGGATCAGCATTCAGCGCCTCGTTGATCCAGTTTGAGGACTCAGAGTCTTGTAGTGAGCCTCCTTGCTTCCGGAGGATTCCCTTTATTTTTTTCAGTTTTATTATTAGTTCATTAGGATGTCGTGGGCCTCTCCCGACATCCATCTCAGTTGTTTAGAGGCTTCATAGATAGATAGTCAGTTAGTTAAATTCATTTGTCACTACTTTATTATTGGCTTATGTTTTTGAGACTTGAGGTTGCCATTTTGGCCAAGTTGAATGTTGACTTTTAAACATTCTAAGTTATGATATTATTCAAGTGATTATAGTGCTTTTGATCATTATAAATATGCATATAGTCTTCCGCTAATTAAGTAAGCCAGGCCAAGGGTTCTCTTGGGGCCAACAATGGTTCTCGAGTGCCAGCCACGTCCACGGTGTAGGCTCGGGGCATGACAATTGACCTTCCTCAATTGACATCCACCACCACTATAGCTAGTCATCACAACCATCAATAATCATTTATGTTTTTACAAAATATTTTATTGATGTTATATTAGATTGATTTTAGTTTTATAATTTTCTTGGTAAAATGAATGAAATGACACATTTAGAATGGCTGAATTCGTTGTAATACACTCATAATTTGCGGGAATCCTATGACCCCATAAATATATTTCTAAAGTACTCTTTGGGCATTTATCGGGTGAGACAAATAAAAAATCAACTCTTTGTTATTTCATTTGTACATGCATGTTGATCAGAAGGTAAAAACAAAGGAGTTTGATCGTTATCACTCATTTGCAGCACTCTTCCAACCAGTGATTTCAAAAACATTTTTGGGGCAAGTCCTAGGGCGAGTCTCGGGGAGGAGCGTACCAAAAACACTCTGGGTGTAAATTGAAGGCATAGATCTGTAGGGCGTAAGTCTTAGAATTCGGTGAGTAAGCTTCGAGAATAAAAACCTAAGCCCTGAACATAAAAACGTACACCTTGGGCATTAATTTTTTTATTTTTTAGAACTTGTTTGCTTTGAATCATATATTTTCGTTATTGGTGTAATGATATTTCTCAAATAGTAATTATGATACCTTTTTTTCTTTATTGTTGGTTATTAATACATATCTCAAATAAAAATCATAATATTTTTTTATATAGTATAGGTTATTTATTAAAATTTATTTTGTATAATTATTGAAAGTTTTACTTTTGCTTATTTTCTTAGTACTAAAATTATAAAATTGAATATACATGATATTACGCCCCATAGATCCCTTGGACTTACGTCATGTGTTCGGAGCTTACGCCTTACCCCTAACTGCATAAAATACCTCGCCTCACGCCCCCTCCTTTTAAAAATCCACTTCCAACAAAGTAAATATAGAAACCCGTCATTCACATTTCAATTGAAATTTAATCTCATGAATCATTATATTCTTTCATAATCAAATTTGGGCTTGTGTCACAATGGATAAATGTCAAAAGGAAGCTTTTAAAAAAATATTCAAGGGGATACTAGGTCATCCAGAGAGTCTGAGTGTGATACTAGAAATTTGGTCATAGTTTAGTATCATTTATCCATTTTTCTTAAACTTCATACTCATAATATATTAAATTAATGAAACTTCTTACATATTTGTATGTTCGATAATAAATAGTCTAATAACTTAGTGATCAAATTTTAATACGTCATCTTAATATTGACTAGTCTATTGAGAAATTCTTAATGCACATCTTATCATTCATATTCACATTCATATTTAGACGTCTTATATATAATCTTAAAACAAATATGAGGCATATTTTTTACTTTTAGTTTATTTTTAAAATTTAAAACTCTCTTCATACATTATAACCATTAATTCTATAATAGTCAGTAATAACATATCGACAAAATTTATCTTGAAAGACCTATCATTTTTGGCATTAATGTAAGATTTAACCCAAAAAAAAGGAGAAAATTATACAAAAAATTGATCAAGAAAGCACCTTATAATCAGAGGAGCTTTACAAAAGCTTACCTCAATAACATCAACTTTTGATTCTTGGGGTGTGATAAAGAATATGGGAACTTCCATTAATGTTGCATCTTCATCACCAATCACTTTGTACTGCTTATCCATATTCAAGTAGAAAATATGAAAAAAAATAGATCTTTCGTAAATTTAAAACTTATATCAAGTGATGAAGAAGGTTTCCAAAAAGATATAAATTACCCGCTTATTAAAATACATACATACATACATACATTGACACTTCTATTATTTGAAAGACAATTTTATGTTACAACTACTCAATTACAACATCTAAAATATAAAACCTAAATTAGATTGCTATTGCATACACAATAGTTTGATACAATATAGTATGAATGAATTTTCAGAGTATATGAAACTAAAGATTACGCATACATGTGATATATATATATATATATATATATATATATATATTATCTAAGCATGCTTTATATATAGATTCAAGTCCTGCACTTCTATATACTCTAAATATAGCAGTAGAGAAAGCAGCGACACCAGTTTAGCAGACTGTTGCGCTAGCACCAACTTCATCAGATGAGATCACTCAAGTTATCAATAGGTACACATATTAGTGATGTGGCTCCATAGATGGATGAGTTTTATGAGACTGGGTTATTTTTAAGGTGGGTGATGATTGGAGATGAGAATGATTTGTTCTAGAGGTTCACTTAAATGAAGCCTGTGTGGTTCTATACTACTAAGTCAAAGGATACTTACGAGTTCACTAAGATGAAGCCTATGTGACAAAATCAATTAAATGACACATTTAGTATGGATGAATTCGTTGTAATACACTCACAATATGTGGGGATCCTAAGACCCCGTGAATAAATTTTTAAAGCACTCATTGGGCATTTATCGGGTGAGACAAATAAAAAAATCAACTCTTTGTTATTTAATTTGTACATGCATGTTGATCAGAAGGTAAAAACCAAAGAGTTTGATCGTTATCACTCATTTGCACTCTTTCAACCAGTTGTTTAAGAAACATTTTTGGGGAGAGTCTCGGGGCATAGCGTACCAAAAACACTCCGGGTGCAAATTGAAGGCATAGATCTGTAGGGCGTAACTCTTAGAATTCGGGGAGTAAGCTCCGACAATAAAAACTTAAGCCCTGGACGTAAAAATGGACGCCCTATGCATTAAATTTTTTATCTTTTTTGAACTTTTTTGCTTTAAATCATTTTTTTTTGTTATTTGTGTAATGATATTTCTCAAATAGTAATTACGATACTTTTTTTCTTCATTGTTGGTTATTAATACATATCTTAAATAAAAATTATAATATTTTTTTCTATATATTATAGGTTATTTATTAAAATTTATTTATTAAAATTTATTTGTAAAATTATTGAAAGTTTTACTTTTACTAATTTTCTTAGTAATGAAATTATAAAATTGAATATACATAATATTACACTCATAGATTCCTGGGACTTACGTCCTGTGTCTCGGAGATTACGCCTCCCCCCTAACTGCATAAAATACCTCGCCTCACTCCCCCTCCTTTCAAAAAACTACTTCCAACAAAGTAAAAATAGAAACCCTTGATTCACACTTCAATTGAAATTTAATCTCATCAAATCGTAATATTCTTTCATGATCAAATTTGGGCTTGTGTCACACTAGATAAATGTCAAAAGGATGCTTTTGAAAAAAAATATTCAAGGGGATACTAGGTCCTCCATATTGTTTGAGTGTGATACTAGAAATTCAGTCATAGTTTAGTATCATTTATCCATTGTTCATTAACTTCACATTTATAGTATTTTAAATTAAAGAATCTTCTTACATATTCATATGTTCGATAATAAGTAGTCTAATAACTTAGTGTTCAAATTTTAATACGTCATCTTAATATTCAGTAGTCTATTAAGAGATTCTTAATGCACTTATCATTCATATACACATTCATATTTAGACGTCTTATATATAATCTTAAAACAAATATGAGGCATATTTTTTACTTTTATTCTATTTTTTAAATTAAAAACTCTCTTCATACATTATAACCATTAATTCTATAATAGTCAGTAATAACATATTGACAAAATTTATCTTGAAAGACCTATCATTTTTGGCATTAATATAAGACTTAACCCAAAAAAAGAAGAGAAAAATGTACAAAAAAAATTCAAGAAAGCACCTTATAATCAGAGGAACTCTACAAAAGCATACCTCAATAACATCAACTTTTGATTCTTGGAATGTCATAAAGGATATGGGAACTTCCATTAATGTTGCATCTTCATCACCATCCACTTTGTACTGCTTATCCATAGTCAAGTAGCAAATATGAAAAAAAACAATAATTAGATCTTTTGTAAATTAAAAACTTATATGAAGTGATGAAGAAGTTTTCCAAAAAGATGTAAATTTCCCGCTTATTAAAATACATACATACATAGACATATACATACTTACATACATACATACATTTACATTTCTTTTATTTACAAAACAATATTTAGTAAGCATGAATTATACGTTACAACTACTCAATTACAACATCTAAAAAATAAAGCCTAAATTAGATCGCTATTGCATACACAATAGTTTAATAGAATATATTATGGATACATTTTCCCGGTATATGAAACTAAAGATTAGACATACATGTGGTATAAAATATATATCTAAGCATGCTTTAGAGATAGATCTGAGTCATGCACTTCTATATACTCTTAATATAGCAGTAGAGAAGCAGCGACACCAGATTAGCAGACTGTTGCGCTTGCACCAACTCCATCAGATGTGATTACTCAGGTTATCTATAGGTACACATATTGGTGATGTGGTTCTATATATGGATGAGGTTTATAAGACAGGGTTATTGTTAAGGCCGGTGATGATTGGAGCTGAGCATGATTTGTTCTAGAGGTTCACCAAGATGAAGCATATGTGGTTCTATACTACTAAGTCAAAGGATACTTACGAGTTCACCAAGATGAAGCCTATGTGGTAAAATGAATGAAATGACACATTTAATATTGTTGAATTCGTTTTAATACACTCATACTTTGCGGGGATCCTATGACCCCCCGTAAATATATTTTTAAAGCACTCTTTGGGCATTTATTGGGTGAGACAAATAAAAAATCAAGTTTTTGTTAATTCATTTGTACATGCATGTTGATCAGAAGATAAGAACAAAGGAGTTTGATCATTATCACTCATTTGTACACTTCCAACCAGTGGTTTCAAAAATATTTTTGGAGAAAGTCCTAAGGCGAGTCTCAGGGCGGAGCGTACCAAAAACACTCTGGGCGTAAATTGAAGATATAGATCCATAGGGCGTAAGTCTTATAATTCGGGGAGCAAGCTCTGAGAATACAAAACGTAAAAACGAACTCTGTGGGCGTTAATTTTTTTAGAGCTTGCTTTAAATCAATTTCTTTTGTTAATGGTGGAATGATATTTCTCAAATAGTAATTATGATACTTTTTTTCTTCATTGTTATTTATTAATACATATCTCAAATAAAAATCATAATATTATTTTCTATATATTATAGGTTATTTATTAAAATTTATTTCTAAAATCATTCAAAGTTTTACTTTTGCTTATTTTCTTAGTACTAAAATTATAAAATTGAATATACATGATATTACGCTCATAGATCCCTTGGACTTACGTCATGTGTTCGGAGCTTACGCCTTACCCCTAACTGCATAAAATACCTCGCCTCACGCCCCCTCCTTTTAAAAATCCACTTCCAACAAAGTAAATATAGAAACCCGTCATTCACATTTCAATTGAAATTTAATCTCATGAATCATTATATTCTTTCATAATCAAATTTGGGCTTGTGTCACAATGGATAAATGTCAAAAGGAAGCTTTTAAAAAAATATTCAAGGGGATACTAGGTCATCCAGAGAGTCTGAGTGTGATACTAGAAATTTGGTCATAGTTTAGTATCATTTATCCATTTTTCTTAAACTTCATACTCATAATATATTAAATTAATGAAACTTCTTACATATTTGTATGTTCGATAATAAATAGTCTAATAACTTAGTGTTCAAATTTTAATACGTCATCTTAATATTGAGTATTCTATTAAGAGATTCTTAATGCACATCTTATCATTCATATACACATTCATATTTAGATGTCTTATATATAATCTTAAAAAAAATATGAGGCATATTTTTTACTTCTATTCTATTTTTAAAATTAAAAACTCTCTCCATACATTATAACCATTAATTCTATAAGAGTCAGTAATAACATATCAACATAATTTCTCTTGAAAGACCTGTCATTTTTGGCATTAATGTAGGACTTAACCAAAAAAAAAGGAGATAATTCACAAAAAAATATTCTAGAAAGCACCTTATAATCAAAGGAACTTTACAAAATTTTACCTCAATAACATCAACTTTTGATTCTTGGTATGTCATAAAGAATATGGGAACTTCCATTAATGTTGCATCTTCATCACCATCCACTTTGTACTGCTTCTCCATATTTAAGTAGCAAATATGAAAAAAAAATTAGATCTTCTGTAAATTAAAAACTTATATGAAGTGATGAAGAAGGTTTCCAAAAAGATGTAAATTTCCCGCTTATTAAAATATATACATACATACATACATATCTATATACATACATTTACATTTCTATTATTTAAAAATCTATGCTTAGTAAGCATGAATTATACGTTACAACTACTCAATTACAACATCTAAAAAATAAAGCCTAAATTGGATCGATATTGCATACACAATAGTTTGATACAATATAGTATAGATACATTTTCCGGGTACATGAAACTAAAGATTAGGCATACATGTGATATATATATATATATATATATATATATATACACACAGAGACACATGCTTTAGAGATATATCCGAGTCCTGCACTTCTATATACTCTTAATATAGTAGTAGAGAAAGCAGCACCACCAGTTTAGCAGAATGTTCCGCTAGCACCAACTCCATCAGATGTGATCACTCATGTTATCTATAGGTACACATATTGGTGATGTGTCCCCGTAGATGGATGAGGTTTATGAGGTAGGGTTATTTTTTAGGCCGGTGATGATTGGAGATGAGCATGATTTGTTCTAGAGGTTCACTATAATGAAGCCTATGTGGTTCTATACTACTAAGTCAAAGGATACTTACGAGTTAATAGTACGTTATCTTAACTATTTATTATTCGTATCTTAATACATCATCTTAATATTGAGAGGTCAATTAAAAAAAATTAATACACACACACTCACACTCACACACACATATATATATCCGAGTGTTGCACTTCTATATACTTTTAATATAGCAGTAGAGAAAGCAGTGGCACCAGTTTAGCAGACTGTTGCGCTAGCACCAACATCATCAGATGTGATCACTTAAGTTATCTATAGGTACACATATTGGTAATGTTCCAAGTGCTAGATGTGATCACTCAGGGTAAATAGTTTGAGATTTTTCATTACTTGATTTTCTAGCAAGGTGATATCATAGTAATTCTCCGAGTCCTGGATGATTAGGATGTGGAATAAAAAAATTATGTGCTAATACTTAAAAAACTTCATTCTCTTCCGTTAAATCTATAACAATGAATAATATCATATGGATGAAAGTTATCTAGAATGACCTAATAGTTTTTTAGTTGAATGTATACTTTCACTCTTTAATAAATCTATCTCTCTCTTTATATATATAGATTTTGTACCACCTCGGAACCTAAACATAGAAAAGTGCAGCAGAAATCACCTGAACCAGTAAACTACAACACAGTTCACGGACTGTGAGATGGACCACGGTCCGTTGACCTGCCTGTGGACTCAGTACCATCCTAGATGTGGTGGACCACGGGACCCTTCACCGGTCGTGGACCACCTCACGGACCGTACTGGCACTCGCGGTTGCCTCGTAGAGACCACATGTTCCAGACGTCAGACCACGGTTCGTGGTCCCTTTGACGGTCCGTCAGAGAGGACGTGGTCAGTTGCGTCAGATTTTTAAGTAGGGTCGTTTTAGTCTTTTCCCCTGTGCGTTGGACACCTAAACTATGTCGTTTAACCCCTAAACTACGTGGTTTTGGTCAGTTTTAGTCTAGAAACTAAATTAGAACCTAACCTAATCAATCATTCACAAAAAATTCATCGATCTTAGAGCAAAACAAGAGGGAAAAGTCGAGCAGCCCTAGTTTAAGAACGCAGCAACATTTTCATTAGTTCCAGCCCCAAAATTGAAAGATTTCTCTGTGAATTTCGTCACCAGGTACGTGGGATTTTACTAGTGGGTTCCTTCCACCTATTAGGTACCTAGAGTTCAGTCAGATCTTGATTCCCTCCATATTATCTAGACCTAGGGTTTCTTTAATTTCAGCAGATTATTATGAATTAGTTATTTGAATGTTCCTAATCAGATTATCATGTAGTAGTATTGTTTTTGCCTAGATTCATGCATAAACTCAGAACTCTAGTTATGTAGTTCTTTTAGTACATGAAGTACATTAGCCAGGACAGATAAACAGACATACATGCCTCAGTTTTCGAATGTTTCATTATCAGATATATATGTTGCATTTGCATGTCAGATTAGTGAGCTATCCAGTTTACTTCAGTTATGCTATAAATTTCATATATTCAGTTGGGAGTAGGCTTTATACCGAGTTGGACTAGGGTCAGACACTCTCAAGTCCCAGAACTACGTTCCCCCGTAGCTTATAAGTCCCCTCTATGGGGATTAGTTTAGTGATCGCGCCAGTCATGCCTCTATACCTCTGGCAATGTTTATTGGGTCCTCTCGATAGGGCGTATACATCGGACTCCACATTTAGCTCATGTAGTTTTATGTCGGTTATCAGTAGCTCCCACAGTTAGATTCTAGTGCATTGACCAGGTTATCAGTTACAGTTCAGTTTTCCATTTCAGCATGTTATAAACTTGATCATTGCATTCAGTTAGTTCATGTTCAGTATTTTCAGTATAGTATCATGCTCATCTCATATCATTTCTCAGTTATTTGATTTGTTCAGTTATGTATATTGTTCAACTTTATTCTATCTTGCATGCTCAGTACCTTTCAAGTACATACGCATACTCTGCGCTACATCTTCTCATGATGTAGGTTCAGGTCCTCGTCTTTCAGAACACGCAAAGATAGGTTCCCGATCTCCAGTTCAGCAGTTTCAGTAGTGAGTCCTCATCCTTTGAGGACGATTGACATGATTATATCTTTCCCTTACAGTCTTTAGTTTTCATTTTTCCTAGATTTAGCTGGGGCATGTCCAGCATCTCTAGTCAGTTAGAGGCTTAATTTCAGACATAGTTAGGTTCAGTTTTAGCTTTGAAGTTTGATATATCAGTTGTCATTAAACTCACAGTTTATTTATTCAGATATTAATGGGTATTCCCCATCATTTCAGTTTTATAATGATTTAACCTTCTGCACAGTACTTTCTAAATTCAGTTATCTTTAAGTATACTTACGATATGCCAGCAGGGTTAGCTTGGGGTCACTCTTGATCCTAGGTCCCGTGTCCACGTCCAGGAGGTAGCCTCGGGGCGTGACAGATTCTTTCATTATACAATTAAGATAAAAAAAAGTTCAAGTTCCATAAAAAATATTGTACATGGCTTATAAGGAATAAAACTAAACACATTATAATTAGAGGAACTTTTCAAAATTAAAGCTTACCTTGGAATCCTCAACTTTTGATATTTGAGGTGTGACAAAAGATATGGGCACATCCATTAATAGTGCATCTTCATCACCATGAACTTCGTGTCTGTTATCCATACTCTAGTAGAAAAGAAGAAATACTTGGTTAAATATTTTGAAAGACAGAAATATTTCGTGAAGAAATAGAAAAGGTTTTCAAAAAAAAAGATGAAAAGTGCTAGCTCGCTAGTTATTATTATTCATGTGTGAAGTAACATCTTAAAACGTTAATCAAAGTGCTAGAAATTAGAATACGAAAAAAAAGTCAAAGTTAAAGATCGTTCTCCATCAATCGTATGTATTATGTAACAAAATCAATTATTAGTGTGGTTAGGCATCTCAGATGATTCACTAAATTCATTGGATGAGTGATAAAAGTTTTAGCTTTCTCACAAATTATATTAAATTTTCACCCATAGCTACAATTATTTCTCTTTTAATGGTCGGGCAAAAGATGATTAATCTCCTTTATTAGAATTTGCATTCATGAAGTAATAAAACAAATGGTTAGACAAAGTGAAAAAAAATAAAAGCTTAGATCCGTAAAAAAATGACGTGTTTCGATATGTGATTATGCATCTCTGAAGATTCATTGGATTAGTGAAAAACAAAATTCATCATAATTTTATATTTCTTTCTAAACACATTAAGAATTTTGGAAAAATCAATTTTAATACTTCTCAGTCTACAGAAATTATTAAAAGTGCTGCTACATTTAGATCTATCACAAGTTACATTTATTCCCATCATACCATTAATTATTTCTTTATTAATTTGTGTCAGACCCAAAGGGATGTGACATTTACGATTAGTTATAATAAATATTTGTTCATACTACCCTTTGTTGTCTATAAATAAAGAGATTTCTCACATTTTTCAATTTGAATTTTCAGAACTTCTTCTTCTTTTGGATAAATAAATTCTAATTTTCTTTACTATCGTTGACTGCTTAGCTCACACAGTGTTTTTAGGTACCAATACATCAATGAGTAAGACCATTCAATTCGGGGAGTATATTTACCATTAACCTCAGGTATTTAAGGGAAATAATTTCCTTAAGGAGGAAAAGCTTCAGTTCAGCGGATTGAGAGCGTGTGTGATCGACTACGAGGTTGGCTACAATCTAATTTTTCTAAGTTGTTCTCCATGAGATAATTCTTAATATAGATTGTCCCCGATCCAATCAATCACCACTCTCACTACAAGTAGCATTACCTTGGAACCAAAACACTTTATATCGAGTCATCCACCTCCTTCCACTTCCAACTCCATCATCTAGGTCATTCCACCATCGTATTAGATCATAGCCTAACCCCTTCTATAAAATAGAGATTTCCTCAAAATAAGGTCAGTACTAACGTTGTTAACTAGACTACTATTCTTCCTTAAGATCTCATACCAACACCTAGTCCCTTAAAAAATTTAATCAAACAGACAACATACAATTATAATCATTATCAGAAACATAACCCTGACACCTAGTCGTCACCAAGACTTAACATTCACCATTCACATAATCCACAACTCTACAACGAGCAATATGTCAATCATCACACCCTTCAAATAACCCAGACCTCTAAGGATCCCTCAAACATCACTATGGTATTTAGTATGCACCTCTCTATAAAAGAACTACCAAAGCATTTATATACACCCAGCCAGCCACTCAAGGACCAACATACGATAAATATAACATAATAAATAAGCTTGTTCCACTCATGAAACCAACATTTAACAATCACGTCATTAAGAAGTAAACTTGGTTCTTTCTTGGAATCGACACACAAACTATTAGTGCGCCAGGCGTGATACCCATGCCAATCATTGGTATGTACCTGTGTGGTACCGAAGCCAATAATATATGGATATCCCCATACTATGCATGGTACCAGAGCCAATTGTTAGTATATACAAAGTATGGTATCTGAGTGAACTGTGGGAATATCCTGTACCAGGAGTGGTACCCGAACCAGTCATCAATCATACATCACAATCACAATGAATAAAAAAAGTCACTTGTACACAAAAGTAATCTTATTCATTGCATACGATTGATAATTTTTATCAATCATATGATGTTCATTCAGTTTCCAAAATCATATACCATGCACGCAATACTAACGAAGCATTTGACAAGCATATATCACATAAACAGAAAAATGAACAACCATCACCTACCAAAAGGACCATTCCCCAAATGATTCCCCTTTCATAATATGATTAACCACAGTCACCTATTATAGGATAACACCCATCATTCATCATAAGATCAATATTAACCAAGTAAATAAATCCTCAACCTAAACCACAACTACCCATAAATTCCACCATATATACTGTGTCGGAAGGCCTATAGACATACAATCTCCTGAAAAACTACAAGATATTATATCAATAAACACATGTCTAACTACTCATGTATGATGAAAACCTAGCCAATCTAGACGCCAAGCAACTACTAATGAGTTTGAGATTTTGACTCATTTAGGGTTTGTTTTCATAGTTTTATTGTCCTCAATGCCTAATTTATACTCTAAACTGATGCTAAAGTGTTGATTTGCATCAATGAAGGTAAAGGAGCAAAGCAAGGACATTACAGGGCAAAAAGGAGTGAAATCACTAAAGAAGTGGAAGAAAGGCAATCCTGGTAATTGCTAAGACCACTCGGTGAACCGACAAGTAGACCCTCAGCTCTCCCAATGTTCAAGTGTGCCAGCCCTTGGGAAAAGACAACTTGCCAATGGAAATGGACAGTCGGCGAATCGCCGAATGGATCGACAACTCAGCTTCTAATCGCCTAAAGTTACAGAAGCCCGAGGTTGAAGAGGCAATGCAAGACGGCGATGGATAGGGACACTTGGCGCATCACCGACCTGGTCAACAATGCTCGACTTACTATGCCAAACTCTCCACAAGCTGAAAATTCTGAAGAGTATAAATGCACAATTTCAAAAGTTGTTGACGAGTTTCGAAATTCCCAATTTCTAAACAAGTGTTCTGAGAGATCTTACCTTGATTTATTGACTCCTAACACAATTTTTGAAGTTTTTGAGTAGAGTTTTCAAGTGGGTTTTGAATTTTAGTTGAATTGAAGTATTGTAAAGACTTGGAAATCATTACCCAGTTCATGGATAATATAATTGGTAATTGTTTCTTTCTTTTTATGATCTTAGGGTGTGATCATGTGATTATTTGTTCTAATTAACTTATGGGTATCAGTTTTTTACTGATTTAAATGATGTTTTGAAGTGGATATGATTGATAGTTGTGTATTAACTCATGAATTGTAGTTGCAAATGCAATTCTAACTTAGTGTTTTGGGCTTGCTTGAGAAAGAGGTTCTAGAATTAAGGTTATCGATTGATAATTGTAGTTATTGGATTGTTTTGGGTTCAGCTCGAGAGAGTGAATCTTAATTCAATCCTACCTATCTAGCTCGATAGAGTAGATAAATTGAGGTATTGGGTTGTTTATAGTGTTATACTTGTCGAGGTTCAAGAGAACTCACTTGAATGATAATATTTGTTCGAGAGAAAGCTATTGCATCTATAGTCTAGCCTACCCACTTACATTCAACAATTGTTAGAAAATTAAAATTACCCATATAGCAAAATTAGCCTTTAATTGATCACATCCCCGAGAATCACTCTCTACATATCTACTCCTCTATTTTCGTAACTATTGTAGTTGTTAATTGACACTCCTAAACCCCTCATCTGACATTTTTTGTCAAACCTTACAATTTACTTTACTTGGTTTTGATAATGTCTACTTCTATAACCGATTAGAACACACACTTTACTTCTTAATTGAATTCCATTATGTATCACTCTCTTTTGGGATCGACCCCAACTCTTTGTTGGGTTTATACTATATTACGATCGCTTACACCTAGTATTGGATGAGGTGTAGTTGAGCATTATCAATAATGGCGCCGTTGCCGTGGAGTGGTGTTTAGAATTCTCTTATTGAAATTTTTTTGTGATCTTATTGTGCTGTAGTTGAACCTATTTACCTTTGTTTGTTGTTTGTTGCCTTTGAGCAGGTGATGAAATGAGTGTCAACGGAAGCAGCGCCAACCAGCTGGGACAAAATGACGACATCAGAAATTTGAACGATGTGCATGATGTACATTTGGGTGGTGTAGGTGCTATCTGGTTGCCTCCAGTCGAGGGAAATGCGGTTTTCCACGTGACAAGCACGATGTTGGAACTATTGCAAATGAAAGGGTTGTTTAGAGGCTTGGCTCATGAGGATCTCCATGACCATATCCAGAATTTTGTGGACATTTGTCGTCCCTTTTCTTTCAATAACATCTCCCAAGAGTCTGTCCGACTTTGATTATTCCCTTTTTTAGTGATAGGGGAGGCAACTAAGTGGTTAGCTGACCTACCAAGGGAGTCCATTACCACTTGGGATGAACTTATTGAGGTGTTCTACATAAGACTCTTTCCTCCTTCGAGGATGATATCATTGAGAGATAATATTCAAGGTTTCAAATGCTTGGATGGTGAGCCAATCCACGAGACTTGGCTACGGTTCCAGAAACTGCTACTCCAATGTCCGACAAATAGACTCCCAACCAACACCTTGTTACAACATTTCTATCAGAGTCTAGATTCGGTGAACAAAGGTGTGGCTGAACAACTCGTCTGAGGGGGTATCATGCAGTAACCATTTGAAATTGCATATATTTTTCTTGATGGCATGACCAAAATCAATTGTGCTTGGTATACGAGAGAGGATCAAGTGTCTCATTCAACCTTTAGGATGACAAAGGAACAAATTGAAAAGGACCAAGAACAAGATCAAAATATGGCCAAGATGATGACCTAAATGGATTTGTTGTCAAAACATGTCATGGGTAGTGGTCTTAAAGCTGTGAATGTTGTTGGTGCTAGTGGGGTGAACCCCGATGATGCACACATTGAGGCTCTATATAATGAGGAAGTGAGTTTTCTTGCAAATCAAGGTGGAGGTTTTCGTCCGAACTATCCAAGGCCGGGTAGGAATCAAGGTTAGAATAGAGAACGTGATGACGGTTGGAGAGACCGTAATAGGGAATGGCGTGATCGTGGAATTAACTTGAAGGAGAGGCATAGGGAATAATAGAGATATGTACCTCCCCATGAGCGTCAAAAGCATAAAGAGCAAAGGGTTGACCCGGAGAATTTCCATACTTAAGATATGCTTTCACGTATTCTAAACAAAGTGGAAAAGTCGGACAAGGTGCTAAAAGAAATGAAAGATGATGTTTCAATTATCAATTAGACGATCACTTCTCATTCGGTGTCCATTAAGCAGTTGGAGACACAAATGGGTCAAATCTTGACTCATTTGAATCCAAGGTCAAAAGGAGGATTACCGAGTTACACCATGGTCAATCCCAAGAATGAATCTTGAATGGGTATATTTGTCGTGACACAACGTTAAATAAGGCGCTTCTTGGGAGGCAACCCAAGTTTTTGATGTTTTCAATATTGTTGTTTGAATAACGGGTGTTGAATGTGCAGGTTGAAAATTTGAAATTTTGGGAAGAGGAGCAATTAGGCGAGCCAATTGTCCAGTCGGTGACTCACCAAAAAGGTCGGCGAGCCCGACTTGGATCACCGTTTGAACCAACTAACTTGTTGGAGGTTATGTAAAACTTGGCAAGCTAAAATGCTACTCGGTGCATCATCGAGTGGGTCAGCAACGTAAGTAAGCGCCACCGACTGGCGTGGGAACTGAAGGGTCAAAAAGTCCAAACCATTTTTAAATTCATAGATCTCCCTCATTTCTTACTTTTTGAGTCTATACTTTCACAACCGCATATTGCTATATTTCCGCACTATTTTTTCTTACTTTTCGTGTAAATTCACATGCATGATCATTGATTAGTTGTTTTTATTGCATATTGTTGATTGTTTAAATGTTCATTGATAATTCATGATGGTATCTTATTTTATTTTGTGTTAATTGGCCTTAAATTGTGAAATCCCGCGAGTTGGGTTGATGAAATTTGTTGGGTTGTGTTGATTTTGTGTTGGGTCTACTAAGGGTGAAGTCTGAGTAACCTCGATTGTGTTGATCTTCTGATTTTGCCCAATGATAGAGAGGATGATGTCATTCTTAAGGGCAAAATACATCGATTGGCCAATTTTGGCCAAATTGAGGGAAGTCTGAGTACCCCGAGGTCATGGTTAAAATGGGTTTGGGCTCAGTTGCATAGAATAGTGGGTTAATTTTGTTTTTCATGAGCTGCGGGTCAAATTTTGAAGTTGAAGGTAAAATATGCAGGTTGGACTATTCGGCGAGTTGGGTTAAGCCCGCTGAATGGATCGGCGGTTTACCTAAAGACCCTTTGATCGTCCTTTTATCCTGCATTTTGGTGATCTGAGTTCTGTAACTTTCAGTGATATGCCTGAGCTCGCCGAGTGAACTCGGTGACTCGTCGAAAGTCCCCTCTGATCTCCCTTTTGTGCCCCAATTTTCTGAAATTATTTATAGTAACTTCCGACGAGCTACTTCTAGTTCGCCGAATGGTGTCGGCGATTCACCAAAAGGCCCTGGACATCGCCGACCTGTGCTGACTTTTGGAAGATTTTATTCTGGAACATTCGGTGAGCCCGACTTAGTTCGCTGAATGGGTTCGGTGACTCACCGATCGGTTCGGCGAGTCTTCCTGCACAGTTACTTTGAAACTTTTCTTAAATTTCATCTAACATATGTGGTTTTGTTTTGCAGGAATGGCTAGACCAAAAGTTGCCGGCAGGAATCAACCGCCCTGAAAGTGGGCAAGAGGCATAGTCATCAACGAGGAGGACTCAGCCTCTCGGGCTACAATATCCAAACTTCCTCCAAATGGGGGAAATGGCAAGGGCAAGAAGTCGGTAGTGCCAACACCTGCGGAGGCGAGCTCCGATAGTGAGGGCATTTACTCCACGTACCTCACTCCCTATGACAGTGAGGGCCATTCAGGGGATAGTTCTCTGGTCTTCGTACCTGAGCCAGAGGACGATCAGTTTCTCCAGGCCAGGAAAGAGGAGCTACGCTCCAAGACTAGGCATGATCCAACTCAGATCTTGGTGCCTCATACGCCTCTTACACCTCTAGCTCAGATAGTAGAGCAGGATCCTCTACCAGTACAGGCTCTTCCACTCCGGTCACTGAATAGATTAAAGTCGAGGGTTTGAGGACCATTCTTGAAGAAAATTGTTTGTCTACTGACGGTGTGGTAGACCGGTACCTAGAGGTGTGGAACACCATAAAGTTCCACAAGTTCAAAATATTTACCATGCCCCAAGTATCTTATATTCCTACTTGGGTCTGGGAGTTCTACTCGGCATATTAGGAGCTGGTGTCAAAGGGAAAGAAAAAGGCCAGTTCTTTCAAGCCAATTGACTATGTGGTAGTTCGGTGAAGAAGGTCAAATGTTGCAGCACTGATATCAATGATGTGCTAGAGTGCACGAATAATATTTTCCACTACTTGATGGATTGGATACAGAAGAAGACCATTTATGACTTGAAAAGTTGATTAGCACAGTTGTTATCCGACATCACACCGCGGGGGATTGAGGCAGGAGATCCAACAGAAAAGAAGGACATGAATGTGGCTGCCGGATATTGGTTCAGATTTATCAGCAGCACGTTGATGCCATCAGCGAATGAGTCTATACGAAGGCATCCAAAAATTGTAATGCTGGGCTGCATCATTGACAGGGACGATCTTAATCTTGGGATGATCATCAAGCAATAGATGGCCAAGAGGGCCAAACAGAGTCAGAAATCTCTCCCCTTCCCCGTGTTGATTATTGAGTTGTCCAGGCGGGCCCGTGTTCCACTGATTGCAAATACAGATGTGGAAGTGACTCCCACTTCCTCTACTGACATCTGGCGGATAGAGGCCGAGTATATGAGGGATGAGGCTGATCGGATGAGAGCTTCACCAGCGGATACGTCCCCAGTGTTTGATGTTGAGATGTTGCCGACAGAGGCAATACTCCCCCTCAGGCTAGTGAGCCTGCATGTACTCCTGGTACTTCTACTTCTACTCCTCCTAGCTCGATTGTTGTTCCCCTTTCTACTAGTGTTGTTGTTGCTGCTTTTACTTACCGACCCACTATCACCCAGATCATGATGTACAAGATGGGCCATTTGGCTCAGTCTGTCGATGTGTACCTCCCGGGTAGAGGCCGATGTACTTGGGTTGATTGAGTAGGCGATTACGACTGCCTTGGCCCCAATTAGGGCTGATTTGAGAGAGCACATGGGATTGATAGATGCCCAAAAATTTGCACTAGATGCTCTTAGTATGATGGTAAAGGCTTGTGAGCAGAGCCGGGGTGCTTCTGATGCTGTGACGGCCTTGAAGGCTGATATTTTTGGGTTGTTTATAGTGTTATGCTTGTCGAGGTTCGAGAGAACTCTCTTGAATCTTAATAGTTGTTTGAGAGAAAGCTATTGCATCTATACTCTAGCCTACCCACTGATATTCAACAATTGTTAGTAAATTTCAATTACCCATATAGCGAAATTAGCCTTTAATCAATCACATCCCCGAGAATCCCTCTCTACTTATCTATTCCCATGTTTTTGTAACTGTTGTAGTTGTTAATTGACACTCCTAAACCCGCCATCTAACATTCGTTGTCAAACCTTACAATTT
The DNA here is from genome assembly GCA_029582685.1 of Solanum piurae. Taxonomy (NCBI): domain Eukaryota; kingdom Viridiplantae; phylum Streptophyta; class Magnoliopsida; order Solanales; family Solanaceae; genus Solanum; species Solanum piurae. Next base: position 29,280 of record JAJOOO010005903.1, read on the forward strand.
ACTTTACTTGGTTTCGATAATGTCTACTTCTATAACCGATTACAACACACTATTTACTTCTTAATTTAATTCCATTCCGTATCACTTCTTGTGGGATCGACCTGAACTCTTTGTTGGGTTTATATTAGATTATGATCGCCTACACCTAGTATTTTATGAGGTGTAGGTCAGCGTTATCAACTACTGAATAACTCTGGATATGAACTGCTAGCTCCATGGGGGCGAACCCTGATGGATGTCGATCGAGAATCCATGGGTTTTAACCTTCTTTTCGCTGAAGTCCCTCCCCTCCATTGTTCCTGAGCTTAGACTAGCTTAGGAGAATTATTGGAGAAATCCTTTTCTATTTTCTCAATAAAAAGTGGGAGGAAAGATAAAATACATAGTATTTTCTAGGGTCTGGTTTTATCAGCCCCGCTATAGCGGCCATGTAGGCTCTATTGTGGTGCTTCCATAGCGGAAGACTTTCCATAGGGGCGGACTGACATCAGCCTGGATCATTTCAAATTCTTGAATTTTCATTATATAACCCAATTTTTAAATCTGCACCAAATTTCAAGAATTTCCGGGACTCCACACAAGGTTCCTTTTGAATAACGACGGATCAGGTCGTTACAATAGCACAGATTGATAAAAAATCTTTCTTTTGCTTTAAAGGGACAAGGATGATGTGAAGCATGAACCCTTAATTTTTTTTTTGAATTTTTTTTCACCTAGTGTTTGGTATGAATTTATTACAACTTATAACAATGAAAAAATAAAATATTTTTTTCATCTCAATTTATGTGATGTTTTTTATTTGACATGAATTATATAAAGTACAACTTGTAACTCTTGTACAAAAATATAAAAATAAGGAATAAAAAATATTATCTTCTTAACAAAAAAGTACCATTTACTATTTAGAATCAAAATCTATTCCACTGTAAAATTACTTATGTCCTTGTCTATCTATATATGGTCGGCTCCAAGCTCCGGTAAACAATTGAAGTTAGCAAACATCTAGTTTTTATTTTCAGAATATGTAACACAAATCATTCAATTGAAGTTAAATAATCATTATTTGCACAATGATTAACAATGGCAAATCGACTTTCCTTTGTTATTTTCATGAACTTAATTTCTTGGATGACCATCTAATTAGTAAAGCAAATTTTATTTGTTTTTGAAGCATTTCAATTGGTAAATATTAGTTTAGGACACTTACATGAGTCTTTTATGCGGAAGCAAATCTGTAACTATTAGGATTTGTGTTGTTGATCGTTGAAAACCCACACAAATTGGATGAATCTCCTTTATCGAGAGTCCAAAATCCTCAGAAGATGTAGAATATTCGCTTATGTTTTGGATATATAACCCTAGCCGTTTAATGTGGTGGAAAGAAACTCTCTTTTTCTACACCAATAATGGTGTATTTATACCCCTAGGGTTAAGGTTAAGGATCACTAATGGGCTAATGGGCTAATGGGCTAATGGGCTAATCAACTTATTGGTGGACCTGACCCAGTAATTATTGGAAAATCGACACAACTAGGAAAACATAATTCTTATATTTACTCCTTAAAATCCTTTATTAAAATAATTACCTAACAAACATACCATATTGTCTTAATAGCAAATTTACATGATTCTACCCAATTCCCTATTTCACACATAATTAGAAATTGTATTTTGACTAAAAAAAAATTGTCACCAATATTATCGATGTTTCTCTCCCACACCAATACTCTACCAATTTAGCACGATTTAGTTTTAATTTCTACTAGTTCAAATTAGACAATTCCCTAAATCCGCACTTTTTTTATTATTCATATCAGGTAAAGATTTAATTAACGGAAAGTGTATCAATGTATTTCTTCTTTCAATGACAGGACTATTGTTGAAGGGTAATCATTCAAACATAAAGTGTCAAATACGTATGCAATTTCTTTAATGTATCTACTATATCATGATACATTTTGTATCGAAAAGGTATCATGATACATCATATATAGGAAAGGTATCATGATATGTCATGTATCAGAAATGTATCATTACGTAATGTATCAAAAAGGTATCATAATACATCATGTATTGGAAAGGTATCATTATGTGATGTTTCATAAAGGTATCATGATACATCATCTATTGGAATTATATTATGATGTAATGCATCATATATCATAAAGGTATCATAATACCATCAACTACATAATCTATGTAATTGTTCTCTACATTTCAGATCCCGAAATGTCATATCAGAAATTTAATGGTTCACATAGTTGATACACCACAATAATAAACTAACTTTGATACTCTAATGCACAACCTCCAATAAAAATAAAAAGAAAACTAAGCTAATTAGATAAATAAAAAAATTCATTTTATTTTGAAATCTTTTTGGGATAGATTATTACTAGTATATTTGTCATGACCCAATTTCTCGAGTCATGGTGACACCTATATAACCCTCCAGAAGGTAAGCCAACTCATAACCCAGAACAACAAGTAATAGCTATAAGGGTATAAACAAAGTGGAAGCAGTAATTCAATAATAGAAATGGAATAACAAACGGAAGCAAACCAAAATGATATATATACAAAAGATCCCTCCTAGAACCTGGAAGTAACAAGTACAAAGTTGTCTAAACAAAAGAGTTTAAGTACCAAAAATAGACCCAAAATACAAAGCTTATCTCAAAAAGCAAAAGCTAGCTATCAAAATAAAGATAGAGGTTAGTAAGTACAAGATGCCAAGAACTCACCCTCGCCTCAGAACTCAAGCTACAACAGGCTCAAATGATCAACGCCGGTAGCTGGTGCTCATACCTACATCACAGAAGAAATGTAGAGTGTAGCATGAGTACCAAAACAACATGTACTCAATAGAAATCAGAGGCCAACTAATCATGAAAAGTAAAAGCAATATGAAATGATAGAATCTAGACACAGCAGAGACCAAAGCAGAATTCAAAAGAAATGCACAGGAGTGTACTAATAACAGAAAAAGAACTAAGTACAACTAACTAAACCTAACTGACCCTATAAGCCCAAAAGGTATATGCATGTGCAAGTTTAAGTAAAAACCCAAACAGACCCACATAAGCCTGACATGTACACAAAATAGCTAAATCTACTAAGAACAAGTCATGGTGAGTCCAGATCTAGACAAGACATAGCCCGTACCTCGAACCGTAGATGACCGCTAGGTAATTGAGAGCCCTCCCAAATCTAAGGAGTGTAGACCCCAAACCTCAAACCATGGATGATCTTTATAGGGCAATGGGTTGCAGTAAGTGTGTATGAACTCCTTAGAGGATAAAGGGCAGCATGACTAGATCTTGAATTTGCGACTATAATGGATGCCAAAGGACCTCATATCAGGTCATCATCATAGAACCACAGTGGAACTACGTCTACTGTTATATAATCAACACAAAACTCCAAGCTCGAACCAACTCCAGTCCTTAATCGCCAAGCAAAGCCCAAATTCCAAATGCAACTCACACGGCCATAGAAAGAAGGAGAGTGGATAGAAGGTCATCAATGCTGAGTCAACGCCTAATCTAAGGCTCATTTATATTAGACTCAAGTATATTACACCAGTCCATAGGGAGTTAATCATCCAAAATGATGTCGAAACAGAATAAGGCTAAACGGCTTCAAATATAGCACGACTATGGCTAGTACTAGTCTAAGCTGGGCCAAACATGATCAAACAATCAACAATAACAACAACGGAGGCCAACCACAAGGTAAAGGGGATCACATATCACAATCAACATGTTCCTAATCCAGAAAATCCCAAAATACGCCTAAAACATGATATCAAACCAACTAGCATGATCAATTAGGTTTACATCCCAAATTCACCCAAATCAACATAATTTCACATATTCAAGCTCAATCTATGGAATGGAAAGTCCAAAAATACCTTTAGGCTAACCATGCACGCTCCAAATAATGTCTTCTGAGATTTTCCTTTCTGAACGACCTATGAACGCTACCATGCTATCAAAAATAGAAGCACAATGATAATACGGTTTTTCAGACTCTAAAATCCTATAAAATAGAGACAACCCCAAATTGGAGTCAAAATAGGAAATGTAGGACCCGCACCCAAAAAATTTGAACACATCTCTATAAAAAGGTCCTAAACAGCTCCTTAAAATTATGTTCCAAAATGGAACACATTTCTTAGCTCGAAACAGTGGAAACCAACACCATGATACAATTCACTCTTTAAAGAACAACAAACAAGCTAAGGTAGTCCCAAAATAGAGGAAAATACCACAAAGGAAGAGTCTCTGACACTTCCCAATAACTAACCCACATAGCCCTACACTTTCTGAACATCGTGGACTTCAAATTGCCCAAATAAGAGATATATCATAGGAGAAATCGCCAAAGGAAAATTATAATTGCTTGTTGATCAAGTTCGGTCTTTAAATAAAGACTAGACCAAAATCCTTCTTCGTGAATGCGGCCAAATGGGCCTGCAAACATGAAGGATCAACAATTAACCCTTCACAAATGCGATGAAAGCCCCGAAAATGCTAAGGGTAAGAAATTAGAGCCCCGTAAACGCGACAAGGACCCCATAAACGCAGAGAGAAGGGAACTAGACCATCACCAATGAAGCATGGGCCGCGTGAACATGGTGACATATTCATTGTTATCCGTGAATGCAAAGGGAAAATATTGATTGTACCTGGTGATGCACATCAACTAGTTTTTGACAACTCAAAATCTTCTATGGGGTTCTCAGAATTTATTCAAAACCTTGTACACACAAATGAGATACGCAACCCTATGAAATTCGACATTCCAAACTCAATGGAGCATTTGAAACTTCCATCTGAGCTCGTCTTACCAAAAACTGGGTCCCACACCCAAACTCTATTTTAAGCTAAATCCACAAATGAGTGTGAAATTAGCCCAGAAGCCTCGAGATCCGCATGAAGGGTCATTCTAGACCAAACTCGATATTTTAAATTTAACCACGCTGACGAAATTTTCATCCGTACATATTTACCAAGAATGATGACCGAGGTCAAACTTAAGCCAAAGCTTAAAATCTAAAATACCTAATGGCACAGACCAGAACCAAAAGCCTTAAGAACCAAGCCAACTATGTCACTTGCCTAAAATAACCCCTTTCAAAGCTGATGGAACCATCATAATTGCATTATGAGGCATTGTTAATGAAATTTTGATCAAAATCAACCATTCAAGCTTTAAAATCTCCAAAACACAAAATTTCACAAAAAGCCAAATGAACGACCAGGTGACTGAACTATCAATTCCAGCAAGTCATAAATGACTTGGAGTCTCTAAAGGAATGATCTAAGTGATGAAAAGAAGGCATAAATATATAAATTACCTAGAGGGTCATTACAACATCCACTACTAAAAGGACTTTGTCCATGAAAGTAAGAGTCAAGAAGGACCTGAAGGCGCAAACAAGCCAGGAACTTGCTCTCCCATCTAATGCTCAGTCTCCTAGGTAGCCTCTTCAACTAGATGATGCATCCAATGGACCTTCACCATAGGAATGTCTCTCAAATGTAATTGTCGCACATCTCTAGCTAGAATGTCAACTAGCTACTCCACAAAGGTCAAACGGTCATCCAACTCAACCGCATTATATTGGAGCATATGAGACTCATCAGGAACATACCATTGCAACATCGAAACATGAAAAATAGGGTGAATAGCTGAAAAGGCTGGAGGTAGGTCTAATTCATTAAAAAAACTCACCAACTATCCAGAGGATCTCAAAAAGATCCAATATACCTAAGCTTACCCCACCTCCCAAATCTCATCACACCCTTCATGAGCAAAACATGGTGAAAAATCACCAACCAAAAAACTCAAAAGTCGACACCTACGATCAGCATAACTGTGGTGTCTACTTTGAGTTGTCCTGAAAGTATCATGAATCACCCGCACCTTCTCAAAAGTCAGTATCATGTGGTCTAGGCTTTGTAGACTCAAGCCAACCAACCAAGACTAACAACACCTATTGTATAAGGCCTCAAATAGGTCCACTTGAATACTAGTGTGGTAGTTGTTGTTGTACAAAAACTCTTCAAAGGAAAGAATTGGTCCCATTAATCCCTAAACTCCAAAACATAGACCCGCAACATATCCTTAAGAACTTAAATAGTATGCTCCGACTTCCCATCGGTCTATTGGTGGAAAGTTATGCTAAGGTCAATGCGAGTGCCCAACTCCTACTAAAAAGTCCTCAAAAAGGTAGAAGTGGATTGAGCACCCCGATCTTAAATAATAGCCATAGGCACACCATGAAGACAAACCACCTCGGTGTTTAATAAAGATTGAACATGAAGGAAGTGTGTTGAATTAGTCTGTCGATCGATGATGACCTACGTGTTGTCAACACCTTTGGAAGTCTGGGGTAAACCCACAATGAAATTCATAGTAATGCGATCGCACTTCCACTCTAGAATGGGTAACCTCTAAAACTCAAATGGGTAACCCCTAAAACTCACCACTAGGCCTCAAATGCTTGGTCGTTACATGTTGGTAACACAAGCAACGAGACACAAAGTCTACATTATCTCTTCTCATGATACTCCACTAATAGTGTTACCTCAAATCATGATACATCTTTGCGGTAATTGAATGGATAAAATATCTAAAAATATGGGCCTTAAGAATGATCAACTGAATCAAGTACCCAACTCTTAAAGCATAAATACGGCCAGCAAATCTCAAAACCCCATTTGAATCTAAGGTAGCCAGACCAACATCACCCTCTAACACTTGATCATGAAGATCCACCAAGTTTTCATCCTCAAACTAGCGACCATGAATCCACTCAAGCAAAGTAGACTAAACCCTCACATAGGCCAATACACGCCTAGAATCTAAAATATCCAACTGAATCATCCAACAAGCTAAGGACTAAATGTCAAAAGCCAAAGGTCGCTCCATAGTAGATAGGAAATCTAGACTAACCATACTCACCACCTTCCGGCCTCAGGAGTCTGTCATCTTATTTGCCTTGCCCGAATGATAAAGAATAGAGAGTTCATAGTCCTTCAGGATCTCAATCCATCAACGCTACCTTGAATAAGGTCCCTCAAGCTCCTAATGTACTAAAGTATCCTTTGATCAGTTTTGATCTCACAACAAACTCCATATAGGTAGTGCCTCCAGATCTTAAGCGCAAAAACTACCACCACAAACTTCAAGTCATGAGTGGGGTAGTTGTGCTTATGCAGCTTAAGTTGCCATAATGCATATGCTATAAACCAGCCCCGTTGCATCAATATACAACCCAACCTACATTATATGCATCACAATACATAGTGAACCCCTCGCTCTCAACTAGAAAATTCAATATAGGACCGATAGTAAACAACTAATTGAGCTTTCAAAAGCTCAACTCACACTCCTCAGACAACTAAAATGGAACATCAAGACAAGTCAACCGGGTCAAAGGTGTTGCTATGGTAGAGAATCCCTCCACAATCCGTCTGTAGTAGCCTGCTAATCAGATGAATCTCCAAATCTCACTAAATATAGTGGTACTAGCCCAATTACAAATAGCCTCAATATATACCAAATCTACCATGATGCCTCCTTGGAAATTACGTGCCAAAGAATTCTACAGACTCAAGACAAGACTAATACTTTGAGAACTTGGCATTAAGTTGTTGATCTCACAAATTCTGGAGCACAATCCTCATATATAAAGATCATACTCTCTCTTGCTCTGCGAGTATACAATAATATCATCAATTAACACTAGTCCATAGATGCGGCAAGGGCATTAGTCAACCCAAAAGACATCACAAGTAACTTATAATGGCTATAAGTAGTCTTAAATACGGTATTAGGGATGTTTTTTGCCCTAATCCTCACCTGATGATAACAGGATCTAAAATCAATATCCAAAAACAATGTGGAACCCTAAAGCTAGTAAAATAGATCATCAATATGAGTCATAGGTAACGGTTTTTCACTGTTACCTTATTCATCTACCTTTAGTCAATACACATCTATATCATATTGTCCTTCTTCTTCAAAAAGATGACGAGAGCACCTTAAGGCGATTCAGTACTAGGCCAAGTGAATCATTTACTCAAGAGATCCTGAAGATAAATATTGAGCTCATTTCTCTCTATGAGGGCCATCCGATAAGGCAGAATAGAGATAGGACGAGTACTCGACTCAAGGTCAATAGAAAAATAAATATCATGATCTAGGGTAGGCCATGTATATTAGTATAAAATACATACACAAATTCAGGGACAATAGAAACCAACTCAACTGAAGAAACCTCTCTAATCACATCACACACATAAGCCAAGTAAGATAAACAATCGCTAGTCACTAACCTTCAAGCTTGAATAGATGAGATAACTCTAACCGTTGTGATACTACAAGAGCCCCGCCACACCACCAAGGGAATACCATTAATAGCTATGGTAATGGTCTTAGCAAAGTAATCTAAGACCATGCAGTAGGGGAATAACTAGTCCATGCACATAATCACATCAAATTATAGTATATCAAGCAATATAATGTCAGCCCAAGTGTCACACCCCTAGATAGTCACCAAATAAGATCGAAATCCCTGATTCGATACTAAAGAGTCACCCACAGGGGTTGATACAAGAAACAATGCTGTCAAAGACTATGAAGTCATACTCAAATGAGAAATATAATATACATGCACATATAAAAAGGTAGAGCCTGGATAAAATAAAGTTGAGGTGGGCTGATGGCGTAAGAGAATTGCACCTATGATTACATCGTCTGATACCCCAACCTCAACCTTCGTTGGAGTTACATGCAAGTGGGAATGTCTGCCTCTACCCTAGACATATATCCTACCACCTGACTTACCTTCCTGAGACCACCATGAATACCCTGGTGACCACCACGATAGTCCTAACCCTAGCCTCTGCCTCTAATTGGATGTGTTGCGAGCTAGTAGAGCTTTTTGTGGAGATAAAGCAAACCACCAATGCAAAAGGCAATCTCTGGACCAATGATAAAATGATGGAGCAAGTCCAGATGACCTTTGCTGGAAGGATTTATGATTTACATTCATGGCCTTTTGCTAGTCAAACTCATGATTTGTTGTCTTAGCCCTATTATTACGGATCTCTTTCTTGTCTTTCAATGTATCCTCATATAATTACTGTATAATGAATCATAATCCTAGCTATTTATGTTTCCCCTATGAACATAGTTGCCTTCCCCTTCTTATTATATAAATGGGATCTCCCAGACACAAATAAACTCATTCTGCTTCTCATATCAGCCACCATTTCTAGAGCATAGCGGGATAGTTGAGTAAACTTGAGGTTGTACTCTTGCACAGTCATAGACTCCTACTTTAGATTAAGAAGCACTTTGACCTTTTCTTCCCTTAGCTCTTGGGGAAAGAAGCACCTTAAGAAAGCATTCTCAAACACAGTCCAACCTAAGGGGTGGTGCACCTTCTCCTTTAGTCTTTTTCCACTGGTCGTACCATATCCTAACAACACACTTGCTAGTATATGGATAACTCCACACACTCAGCATCAACAACATGCATCACCTCAAACACCTTCTAAATCTCATCCATAAAGTTTTTGGGATCCTCATTGAGCTTTGACCGAGTGAACTCTGGGGATTAATTCTTATAAACTCTTAGACTCTGGACGAATCGTTCACATCCTGACGTCCGGCTCCTTGGAGACTAACTTGTGATTTTACCATTTGAGTCAACATCTTAATAACGTTCCTAAACTCAACATTAGTGACATCTCCTTGAGGGGGTTGCACTTCTGGTGCATTGGGAGCTTCTTAACCTTGAGGATTAACATTTCTCCTAGCAAGACATCCTCGAACAACTCTTCGTGGAGGCATCATCTGAAAAGACACACGTAAGCACAAATTAGAAGAAAATTTTATAAAGTTGAATTCTATCGCACGAAAAAGAGTAAAAAGAAAGTGAAATTGTCATGACCCAAGGGTACCCCCTAGACGTAACAAGGCACATAGAACCCCGAAAGGCCCCGTGTAAGCCACTTAGCATATCATAACATAAGCATAGAACAATAAAGAGTAAAAAACGCATTTCAAGCCCAAAATTTTCATAAAAGAAAGCTGAAGTCTAAACTTGTCTCAGTTAGCCATCTATTACAATACTTGAATCAAATAGAGTCATGGCCCATCATAGCATAATCCAAAAAGGTAATACACGAATGAAACTACTAAGTGAAAACATCCATCCTCGAATCATGAGGACTCACCAACAAGCAAGGAGAAATGAGCAAATCCAAGCTTTAGCCACAATGGGGACCACCTTGAGAACCGGACCCTACATTTGGGAAAAAATGTAGGAAAATATGGGTTAGTACAAAAATGCACTAAGTACGATAGGCATGCATAAAAACCACGAAAATATGCTAAAAGGGACATTTTAGTTGAATTTATGCAATTTACTAAGTTAAAGCATCATTTTGGAGATAATGGAAAAGCATAAGTCATAAGCATAATCAACTCATAGATCATCATATCATAAGAGAAACATTCCATAAGTAACCTCAAAGTATACTTGTGCAATGCATGAATAAGATCCCATAATCCCACCCATGCTAAGTAAAACTTCTTGAGTAACCATAGTTCATAATTCATCTTCTTGTTCATAGTGGGAATAAGCCTTAACCGACATAGACCATGTGAGCTTAACATGGAATCCGGTGTTACCCACACCAAAAAGGATTGTCCTACTTACCTAAGGCAAGACCATCATTTGTTAGCTTTTAGGTGGATCCACTAGCTAAATATCCTACGGGGGCACGTAGTTTATGGGACAAGGAGATTATTACCAGAAACCTGGCCTTTCTTAACGGGGGAGCTTCTATCTCATGAGATTACTTCTGAAAACCCTGCCTTTCTTAACGGGAGAGCTTTCATCTCATATTCAATATCCACTATGTACTAAGCATTTATCCCACGGAGTACTTATTAGGTCATAACTTGTTTCATTAGGATATCTCATTAGATCATGCGTGAGAATAACCTTTCACCGCCCATGTCTACATATAACATTAGATTCACTTAGGTGAGAATTTTCTTTCAACCTAGAATCTACATTATGTGAGAAAACCTTTCACATTATGTTCATTATGTGTTCATGAGAATAACCTTTCAATCAACACAACAACATTATCATAATCATGGACATTTCACTCTCAAAGTGTTCTTAAAGCATATACATAAATCTCATAATCATGCATAATTCTCATACTTTGCCTTTCAAAGACCATAGATCATATTCAATCAACACATCTAGAATTACTACATTAGACATGGATATAATCATAATTCGAATAACTCAATTACTAAAAGCATATTCTCATCATATCCTTCTTTCATCAATTCACACACATCACAAGGTCATAATTTGGGAATATGGGGATTTAATGGATTCTTGGGGGATTTAATCATAAAACCATAATAAATCACCAATTAAATCATAATATAAAGTAATTAAATCATTAGAATCATTTTTTAAGGAAATTCATGAATTAGAGTAAAACCCTAGTTTTTGGGGGATTACTATCTTAGAAATTGAGTTTGGAGGGACTCCATGGATGAATTCTATCCATGGATGAAGAGCTACCATACCGTATCTATGAATCTCCAAATAATTTTAGTAGAAAAGTTTGCTCCTTCAAACCCTAGCTCCAACTTCCTTCTTTTTCTTCCTTGAAGTTTTAGAGAGAATTTTTGGAGAGGATGAGTTCTTTTGGGATTTTTAGAATAATGGCTTTGATGACTTAATTTGGTGACTTAAAAACCTTATATAGTTAGTCTAATTTAGTCTAAAATGACGTTACTTAATATTAATGAAAACCGGAAAACCCCATAATGCTCCTAAGTGTAACTGCCAAAAGGCAGTTTCAAGCCTCACCCACGACCACGGTCCGTGGATGGACCCACGTGGCGTGCTGGTGAACCGTGGGTCAAGGTTCTGAGGCTTGATTTTTAAGGCTCGACCTACGCCCCTCACCCATGGGGGGTGGCATGACCCACGAGGTGTGTCTGACCCACGAGGCGTGGGTCACTGCCTAGGCAGCTTCTAAGGGTCCTCCTCAAGGACCCATGGTTGGTCCTTGGGGGTCGTACCTTGACGTCGTAACCCGAAACCCTATATTTTTAGGTACAGGGAGGTACGTTTACGACTCTAACCCTCATGTTAAGCCCTAGTTTAGCCTACTAGTTTCCGGAGTGCTACAATATCTCCTCCTTGGGAACATTCATCCTCGAATGACGATCTAGACACCTTACGGAATTAAAGACTCAAAACTAGCAGCCCAACATGCATGAAACATCAAAATAATGCACAATACAAAAGAGGAAACTTCAACTCCATCTAAAACATAATCAATGCAACACAAGAAAGTAGGAACTACATCTAATATCCCATTATGCATGAAACTCAACATTTCTCATATTCATAGGAGGAACTACCTTCTCCAACTAAAAGCATGCTCAACACAATATCATGGAGCTACTATGCAATTACTCTCAAAAGCATAATAAAGCATGTTCATCAACTCATCTCATGAAATCAAATAGGCAACTCATACTAAATGCACAACCACATTAGGAACATAAATCATGAAAACTCATGTTTCTTACTAATCATGAATTTCTCAAGAACATGCATAACATAAGGAAATCATGGGAAAACTCATATAACACATATGACTCCCAAAACACTAAAACTCAAGAGAAACTACTTACCTCATGCTTGAATAGGAGTAGAAGGAAAGAGTTGAGGATATCGGGACTTCATATCGGCCTTGACCTCCCAAGTAGCATCCTAAACTAAATGATTCCTCCATAAAAGCTTCACAAAGCTATTTCCTTGTTTCTCAATCTCTTGACTTGCCGGTCTAGGATCTCTACCGGAATCTTTTTATATGAAAGACTTTCGTCGACTCCCAACCCTTCTAGGGGAATAATGGATATCAAATCTCCAATAAACTTCTTAAGCATAGAAACATGAAATACCGAATGAACCAGGGCCAACTCATTTGGCAAATCCAACTCATAGGCAACTTTACCAACTCATAGGCAACTTTACCAACTCGTTTCAAAATTTGGAATGGGCCTACATACAGGGGACTAAGTTTCCCTTTCTTGCCAAATCTCATCACACCCTTCATGGGTGAGATTTTCAAATAGACTCAATCATTAAGTTCAAATTCTAGATCCCTTCTTCTCACAAGTGACCCCAAGCTAACCCTGAATCTGGAATATCATAAGCATATTGAAAATAACTAAGTAAAACATGAACTACTGCGGAAGCTAAAAATAGTGGATATCTAAAATGGGGAAAACCCAAGAAATATGAATATGTAAGACAAACTAAGAGTTTAGTGATAACTGAAACAATCACTTACAACTCAAGTTGAATCTACTATTATGTCTGAAAAGCCTCTAACTAAGTTGAGTTGCTGGGACATGCCCCCATATAACTCTAACAAAAAAAACTGAAAACTGAATATAAAGACTAAAATGGACAGCATGTCTATTGTCCTCGAAGTATGAGGACTCACCACTGAAGTTGTTGAATGCGGATCGAGAATCGATCTAAGTGTGATCTGGATGCTGAGTACCTGAACCTACATCATGAAAGGATGTAGCGCAGAGTATGTGTCAGTACTTGGAATGTACTGAGCATGCAGGATATAGATACTAAGCTGAACATATATATGAGCTGAACAAAGCATAACTAAGCAATGACATAATCTGAGCAGCGATATAGATACTGAAAGATAAATGTAAAGCTAACATAAATGCAATGACCGAATACTAATCATGAACATAACATGCGTTGAACTGAATGTTGAAGTATATATTAAAAAAACCTGGTCAAATGCACTAAGAGTTTGACTGTGGGAGCTACTATTAACCGACATAAACCACGTGAGCTAAACGTGGAGTATAATATATACGCCCCATTGAGAGGACCCAATATACCTTGCCAGAGGTATAAATGCATGACTGGCATGATCACTAAATATGATGCCCAACAAAGGGGACTTAAAATCCTACAGGGGCACGTAGTTCTAGGACTATGAGGATGCGCTGAACCCTAGTCCAACTTGGTGCTACGTCTACTCCCAACTGAATATGTATATGACACAAATGTAACTGAAACACTGAATAGCTCAAAATACTAACATGCAATCTGCGAATGCAAAATTTATGTACTGATAATGTGACATTCAAAATTTGGAGCATTATTATCTGTTTAAGTGACCTAGCAAGTATAATTCATGAACTAAGAGAATTTATACAAACTAGGGTTATGAGTTTCACAAAAGGAATTAAGCAACGTTTCCAAGAAAAACATGATATTTCGATTAAGAATACTATAACATCTAAATCACAACAAATCTCCACGGTTTTAGAAACCCTAGGTCTAAACAAGATATGGAGAATCAAGGATTCTAGGGACCTAGTGGATGAAAGGAACCCACTAGTGAAATCTCACATATCTGGTGACGAAATTCACAGAGAAATCCTTTGGATTTTGGGGCTGAAACTTGAAGAACACCTTTGCTTGTCCTTGGGAAACTGGCGCCTCTTTCTTCTCTTTTTGCTCTAAGTTTTGGTGAATGGGGGTTCTAGGTAATGTCTAACTAGAATATTAGGTTAAGACTGAGTAAAACGACGTAGTTTAGGTATCCAACGCATAGGGGAAAAGACCAAAATGACCCTGACTTAAAGCTGGTGAGGGTCCATCCACGAGGCCACTGACGGACTGTCGATGGGACCATGGCCCATCAAGTGGGTCGTGGTTCTTGGCTAGTACTACTAGTTCTTGGTACCTCCATCTATGGTCCACTTTACGGACCATGTGAAGGACCACCCACCGTGAAGGCCAGTGTGGATCTTCACTTGGGGCTAGTATCTGCTCAGTCAAGACGACGGACCCATCCACGGCCCGTCATTGGGACCACGGCCCGTGGAGGGCTCTATGATTCCACACTTGAGCCCTGGTGGCTCTGCATCACTTCTTTGAGATATTCCATGGATCGTATGGGGATCCACGACCTGTAGAGGCTCCGTGGTCCACCACGTTGGCTGGGTGTGAGCCACGAGCAAGTCGATGGACTGTGGTTCCATTTACGGTCCGTGAGCCCCTCCGTGGTTCACCAAATTTCCTGATGTTCAATCTGTTCAGTTTCTAAAGTGTTACAAAATAATAATAAAAAATTCAAAATCAGAGGCGTGACCATTTTATGTTGTTAACTATTTTGACCTTGTTCGAAAATGGGGTGCGATAATTAGTAAGGGTCTTGGAATTCGATAAAATTTATCGGATATACATTTGATAGTTCGAGAGAATATCGAATGTATCCTAGACCAAATGATATCCATGTATCAATCAATTTGATTGTGATTAATATTTACTTATTGTATCGAAACCACATAGTAATGCACACCCTAGTCATTTCAAATCTTGGTAGAGCATACTTGTGTTGATTTCCTATTTTGGTACTTGATATTGAGAAATTTTAGTTGCTCCTAAGTACCTCTCCCCCTCCCCCCTCCATTTTTTATATATATATATATATATATGCATGTTGAAAATTCAATTTGCTAGTTTGTTTTAGGTTACAAAATTAATTTGAGAGCGATTTATCTTCCAATCCTTGTGGTTTGACCCCGACCTTTAAAGTTGGGTATTATTTTGCATACGGTCTATGTCCTGAAAAATAGGACATAATTGATCATTTATCAATTACCCTCTTATCCTATCCCCAAAGTTTGCGTAGCTACAGCCACTGGACACCCTTCGTCAGAAAATTATGTTGTATACGTCAAATTCTACATATAAAGAATATATATTTAGAGTTGGACATCCTTGATAAAAGTTATATCTTTGGTGTAGTGGAAATGTGTGTCCATTTGAACGAAAGGGTTTTGGGTTCAAACCCCAAATAGTGCAAAAAAATTTGTTTATTTTGACAGTCACACACCACTGCTCTAGAATCTTCAAGAAAACTAGGGTTCATCACCCGTAAGCTTTGAGTTCAAAGATTCTACAAATTTCCTTTTAGGTATGTGAGATTTTATCAATGGGTATGCTTATACCCATTGAGTCCCAAAATAAACCTTATTCTTCAATTAATGATTTCTATAGAATTAAAGGTTCTTACGAAAAGCATGATTTTCATCATAGTTCAGTTATTCTTCATGGATAGTCTGTGATTACATGTTTTTACCTATAATTTTATATATTTAGATAATTATTTTCGTTATTATTTAGAATAGAAAAAATTCATGTATTTGAACCCATGATGATTAAATTGCATATTTCATTCAGATATTGTAGAAATGACGATGAGTAGTTTTACATTCAGTCTT
The DNA here is from genome assembly GCA_029582685.1 of Solanum piurae. NCBI lineage: Eukaryota > Viridiplantae > Streptophyta > Magnoliopsida > Solanales > Solanaceae > Solanum > Solanum piurae. Next base: position 45,678 of record JAJOOO010005903.1, read on the forward strand.
TTAGTTCCACATATTTTAAGATGATTTCAGACAAATTGTCTATCTTTTCGGTCTCAGATATCAGTATTTATGAACTATTCAATTTGTTTGAATTATTCAAATTGTCAACATAAATTCAGTTGGAAGTATTACTTAGCACCGAGTGGACAAAGGGACGAATGCTCACCCACCAATTTAGATTGAGACCTTTAATTAGTAGCATTTCCTAAGTCCCAAACTAAGTGACACCTTAGATTTTATAAGAGTCACTTTTCAGTGTAGGCTTAACACCTTAGTCCTTTGGACATCAATTTAGTGGATCCATGTCAGCAAGTTTATACCCTTGGCAACGTACGAAGTGTCCTTCCAGTTGGGGTATAGGTTGGACTCTGTTTAGCTCAGAAGGAGTATGTCGATTATTAGTATCTCCCACAGTTCAATTTTGAGTTATTGCATTGACCTTGTACTCAATTATTTCAATTCAATACTTATCAGTTGCATGTTGATTTACTTGGTCATTGTATTAATTTATGTATTACAGTTCAGCATTTTGGATTTATCAGGTTCAGTTTACTAAACGTGTGATGCATGTTTCACATACTCAGTACATTCAAAGTACGGACCACATACATCTCTGCGCTATATTATTTTATAATATAGATTCAGATGCTCATCAACTAGCTCGCGGCTAGTATGACTTCCGATCAGCTCAATAGCAATATTGGTGACTCCTCATCTTTTGTGGACAACCCCTATATTTTTCTTTATTTTAGTCATTTAGTTTTCAAATAGTTAGAGTTAGGTAGAGGCTTTTCCTAAAACACATCTTAGTAGAGGCTTTTAGACACTCAGTCAAACATTAATTTTGAGCTTGTGGATTATTTTAGGACGAATTCCATTTTAAGTAATATGTTAAGATTTGGATTTCTCATATCATTCAAGCGCAGGTTCCGCATCAGCTATTTTAGTTTATATGTATGAATCTAGTGTCATGCTAGACCATGGTTAGCTTGAGGTCACTTGTGATTTTAAATATTGTATTACAACTAGATGGTAGTCTTAGATCGTGACACTACCGCTTTCATGTTAGGTTGCAAAATACCAGCATAAGAGATTCTTTGATTTGGGTGTATGATTGATATTGGTGTGATTAGAAGAGGTTGTCCATTGGCCATCTTGGTTGTAGGTCACAAAACAAAACCCAAGAAGGCTAGGGTTCATCATAGACATTTTTGGAGAGAAGTCAGAGCTTTTTCTTATTGATACTAATTATATGTTTGAAAAGAAGGAAAACAAATAGTTATAAGTAAAAATGACATCATTCACCTTTATCCTTTTTACTAGTTCTCGAACACGTGTGTTGTGTATTCCATATTAATTTGTTTAATTTTTTTTTAAATCACACACACAAAAGTAATAAATTGAATAATGTGTGATGCATAACATAAAATTCAAAAAAAAATGTTCAAGAACACAACATACAACGTAAAAACACAAAAAATTAATCAATATTTAACTACAAATCACTTTTAGATACGTAGCAAAAAATAGGCTAAATAATTCAAGTAACAAAAAATTCACTAAAATAATAAATTGAAAGTTACATAAATCAAAAGCCCATGATACTAAATTACCAAACAAATAATTTAACTAAGAATATAATAAGGAAAAAAATGAAAAATATGCATCCTTATAAAAGTTAAATTGAATTCTATAAGAGGCTATGAGCTTTGCTACCAGCCAAAATTTTATTTTTTCCATGAATGGCCATAATCTAAGTTGGTAACGCAATTCCAAGAATATAATTCATCACATTAAAGAGGACATATAATCAAATTTCATTTGAAATTCAATAGAAAAATGAAAGTATTATTTAACAGACTCGAGAAACCTCCAAGGTTGGAGATTCGTCATATAAGAAGTTAATATTGCTAATACCATATGTATATGTAAGTAAAATAATTGATTATTTAGAGTCTGTTTGACATTGTTGTTGGAGGCCAAAAGTGTTTTTTTCAATAAAAGCACTTTTTTTGGGGAAAAAAAAATAGTGTTTGGAAAATTCTCAAAACTGTTTTTAAATGAAAGCAGAAGCAGTTTTTCTGTTGTTGGAAAGAAGCTAAAAAAATTTGCTTCTTAAAAAAAAGCAGAAGCAGAAGTAGAAAACTATTTTCTTGAAGACTAAAATATCCCTCTCATATATACAAATTTACCAATATAACACTTATTAATTAATTAACATATATCATAAATTTGGTTAAGTTTCATACAGGAATTTTATTTTTTATTTTTATTTAATAATTTTTTATTTTATGTTTATATACTATTATTATTTTATATTTTATATATTATTTTACGTCTTATTTTACAGAATCATAAATAAATGTAACAACAACATTTTTATAGGATTAAAAATATGAGGGATTTTATTTATTTTTGTGGTGAATTTTTTGTATATAGTGGTTTAATGTGTGGAATAGTTTTTAAATTTATTTTTCTTGATATTTTGAATTATATTTAAGTCATCAGGTTGATATTATATTAATATTTAATTTATTTATTTATTTATGTATAATATTGATTGAAAATTTGAATATGCATATTTTCATTTTAAAAATTCTAATAGATATTTAAAATAGTTTCTACTTATAAGATAATCTTAGTATTAAATGTACATTGATATTTACCCTTTTTCGTAATTTGATTCTCTAAAGCACTTTTTAAAAGAGATTAGTCAAACACGATTTGCTTTTCAAAAGCACTTTTCAAATGAATTAGCCAAACACAAATTACTTTTTTTCAAAAATACTTTTTTTAAAAGCCATTTTAAAAAATACTCTTAAAAATAAATAGTTTTTAGCAATAATGTCAAACAAGCTCTAATGTAGAGAAATTAGAAGGTCCACAATTATTAGGGATACAAGAAACTTTTGGCCTTTCATCTGCACGTTTTCTTTTTTCTTTGAAGCAATACCAATTATTAAAAAAATAAACACTTACTGCAAACAAATAAACAATCAATTAAATAACAATGAATTGTCGATAAATGATATCTTTGTAATAATATTTGAAAGATGAAAGTAATTCAAACGTGGGTTGAATGTAATGATTCATTAAAATGACTTGAAAATGATCACTAAAAAGTCTTAAATTGTGAATATAAAAAAAATAAACAAAGAAGTGAGGATAAATTATTATTTTACTAGTGAGAAGATAAAACAATCTTCTGTTTATGGTAAGAGGTCTACCTTTCCCCTTACTAGATCAAATAGGAAAATTCAAACAAAAAAGTACAAGAAAGGAAACCTTATTCGATGACCATTGTATTTTGTATAATTGTAATTAAATATTTAATAGGAGGTTATTAGTAATTAATATTTAATTAATTAGATGTTTTATAATATTTTGATTTATAGCAGAAGCAAAATCGTAATTTAACTTTGAAGATAGGAAATTCCCGCTTTTAGTATAATATTATTATAACTACACACCCGTAAAGGAATCTTAATAGCTTAATTCGCTAGTTCTTTGAATTTTTATCTTGTTGATGAGAATTCAATTCTCCATTTTGTAATCCCCCACCCTCCATCAGCCCTTTCCTTACCCCCAATTTTATTTATTTTTTTGAAAATTAATCTCTGTCCTACCAAACACATTCGTGTCGTCAGTTATTTTTTATGGAAAATTATATGTTATAGCAAACTATAAATTCAAAATAAATGTTATAGCTACAGTTTCATTTATTCCAATTCGCACCAAACTTTTTGTCATTCCCCTCTCTCTCATCTCTCTGAAATCTCACTCGTCACTCTCCTCTTTTTGAGTCTCTCTCACTTAATACAAACACAAATGTATAATTTGTGTTTTATGTTTGTGTAAAGCGAGAGAGATTGTATATACAAATGCATATACATATCTCTCCGTCATTTTACATTTGTAATTATACAAACACAAATCTTACCCTGCCCAGTTCTCTCTCTCTCTCTCTCTTTATACAAATACAATGTATAATTTGTGTTTGTATATAGCGAGAGAGAGATTTGATATACAAATACAAATATTTTAACTCGATTCAATTGTATATGAATTAAAATTCTATGCAGATATACAAACACAATCATTGATACATATACATAGTAGTTACATATATACAATTATCTAACTAATATACATATATAATTCACCTCTCTCCACTCTCAGCCCTCTCCCGCTCGCCTTTCTCCTCTCTCCCGATCTCGCTTGCCACTCTAACCTAACACAGAGAACATTAACATCTACAAACGCAATTTTCATAGGCACAGATGAATTCTCGATTTATACAAATCAGATGTTCCATAACAAACATAATTTGGCTATGAAACGCAAATAGCAAAACAGTAGCTATAGAGCGCTAATATGATTTTTATCTTTGTTATTCTTAATATTTACTCTATTTTTTATGACACAAGTAGTTAAGGCTGGCCACCGGAACGGGTTGTACCGGTACCGTTCCGGTCCGTTCCGGTACCATTCCGGTTCGTTCCGGTCCGGTAGTATTTGGGACGGGACGGGATACATTGAACCGATACACGGAACGGAACGGTATCATAATTTGGTACCGGTATACCGGTACCGGTTCATCCCGGTTCATTCCGGTCCGGTCCGGTACCGATCCGGTCCCGGTAAATCATTTTTAATTAAAATAAAAAATAATATTTTTGTCATTATTTACTTTTATTAGCATTTCTTTTTTGTTTATTTAATATTTAAAATTACAAACTTAAGTTATTTAACTTATAAGTTATTAAGTTATTAAGTTATACTTAATAACTTATAAACTTCAAAAGATTCAAATCTTTAAAACTTATAACATAACTACACAAGCTCAAAAACTTTATTAAACTTAACTTACAAACTTATATACGTAAAAATTAAAAAAAAATATCTTTAAAATAAACTTAAGTAAAATTATTATAAATTTTAAAACTTAAATAATATAAACTAATTACTAATATAACTTAGAAAAATAAAAAAATATATTCGTATTTTCGTAATTCAAAATAACTCAAAAAATATAATTATTTTTTGAAATAGCTATATGTGCCGTCCCGTTTATCCCATCCCGTTCCGTTCCGGTCCATTCCGGTCCGTCCCGGTTCTATCCCGGTATATAGTGGGACGGGACGGAACCGAGCCTCCATCCCGGTAGTTCCGGTCCGATTCATCCCGGTACCGGTCAACAACCCGGTCAAACCGTCCCATTCCGGTCCGGTACCGGTCCGGTGCCCAGCCTTACAAGTAGTATAAGATAGGGAGTAGGCATTTAATTTTGGAGACGAATAATTTGTTAGTTATTTTTAACGTAAGATATGGCATCGTTGTGTAAATTAAAAAAGAGATGTCCAAGACCTATGTATGACATTGTTTTTCCACCAAAATCAAGCAAACAACAAAGATGAATGCAATTAGTATTTTATTTTTCTTTGTTGCTCAAGAGTAGTTTGTAAGGTCTCTAGTGATTTGAGATAATGAAGCAAGGAAATAGCAGTTGGAGAGAAGTAATTGAAACATGAGTAACTAACTCATTCATTGACACCGACAGTGTTTGTGAGGTCAAATTTGGAGATGGTAGATCTCAGATTTCCAGCTCCATTAAAGTTATCATTAACACCTACATATGGTGTCAGTACAGGGCACATCACATTCAATTCCTATGCAAAGCATTTATAAGAACCAACCAATTGTTATTGAAGCAGGATCTCATTTCAACTCTACTTTTGTTTATGAATTGTTTCAAACTCATCACACAGA
>JAJOOO010005904.1:0-62127 GCA_029582685.1 Solanum piurae
CTAGTATCGATTGGTGTGAAGTAATAACTAAGCCAAACATCGATTATGATGTCTAATATGAGGTAAAGGTAAGGGTTAGTAAATTATACACACGTAGCCGGACCAAGGTGCGGGGTGAAATTCTCTAGATGCCGGACCAAGAATTTAGAGATACCTAACTTATCACTTTGCATGTAATACACTAGAAAAGAATTACTATTATTAGAATTACCGCGTTATGAGCTTATGGGGAACACATTCCTAGTTACTTTTAATAATCTGAATATAAATAAATACTTAGTTCAAAGCTATCTTTTTATTATTTTTATTTTATTTCAATTTAAATCTCCCCATTTTTATATAACGACTATCGAGTTAAATATTTGCTATTGACAATATTCTTTCATATTCTCTGTGGGATCGACCCCGACTCATAGTTGGGTAAATATATTACCTACGATCGTTTATATTTCTTTTCAAGAAGTATATATGAACGTTATCACTCTCCTGGAATTAAAATTCCAGAGGACTCCGTGTACCAACCGCGTCACTCCACAGGTAAGAAAGTTTTGTTTTCATTAAGTGAAACGGGTTTAACCCGTTTCCTTTAAAAACTTCACCCTCAACCCTATTAACCCCAATTTCTCCCCCATTTCGCCCATTCTTTCCCCTTTTCACTGTATTCACCCCAATTTTCTCCCCTCCTCTTTGCCCGTCTTTATTTTTCGTGCCTACATTCGTAACGCAGAGTCAAAGTTGTGATTTCCCCTCTCTTCAACTCATTTTCACCACTCCAGGTATGTGATTCCTATTCTCTTTGGCATTATTTCAGTGTTGCTTAATATGATGAATGTGTAGTATGTTTATGGGTTGTCAATGATTCTTGGTGGGATAAAATTGGTGGTCTCGTGTTGGTTTAGGGGTGTTTCGAAGGCTGAGTAGCAATACGCCTATGGTTGATTTTTGGATTGAATTAGTGACATTGATAGGGTGTTGGATGTGGGTTATGTGGGTTATGTATGTTTGAGAATGATTGTCAAGTTTTGGTGGTTACTTTTGAATTTTTGAGTAGACTGTATGTGGTTAATCATTTGTGGGTTAATTTGGGCAGTTGATGGGTATTGTTTTTGGGCTATGATGTGTTTGTGCACACTGATATTTTTCTTGCATGTGGGTGCTTTGGGAGTGCATGAATATGCCTAGTAGAGCAAGGGATTATTATGTTGGTTCACAGTGGTGAAATTCTGCATTGTTTAGAGGATAGTTTAAAGTCTTGAGTAGAACAGACCTTGGTGATTAGTTCTTAAGTATTGGGTATAGTTTGTGTGTCTAAAATTCAGCGTGTGAATTCTTAAGTAACACAAATGGTATATGCTTGAATGAAATGGATTGATTAGGGTAACTTGGGTGTGTTTCGAAGTTTGAGTAGAAAGTCCTTATGCCCTTGATTGAGTAATGATTAGGTCTGAAATTGTTGCATATGTTGGATGTTGTGAATTCTTGAGTAGCGCCGATAAGGTTATGCATCATTTGGAAGGGGTTGTGAGGTTGTTTGTTGTGTTGTACTTGTGTATGCCTGTGGAAAGTCTGAGTACCTAGGTTTCTGATTACTTTGAACTAAGTGTGGCGTGGGGTGCGCACACCACCCATACCTTTTTCATTATTATGTAGTCATTTGGGCTGAACTTTGTTATATTTTGCAGGTAATCATATCAAGTTCACAAAGACCCGGCAAAGAAGTGGCCACATCAAGCCATAAGAAACGTGCCCGAAGTGGGAATATCCCACTCGCACCTGCAGTCCCCAAAGGCCAAACTAGGCGGTTTGGAGTTAAAGCGGTCACCAAGGAAGGCAAGGCTTGGTACAAAAAGCACACCGAGGCCTCTTATTTCTCTGATGTGTGTATCGACAGGGACAATCTGGCACGTGAGTTCTCACAGATCTTGAGGCGGATTAGGGAGCTAGGGATGGAGTTCATCTTCGCTGAACCGGAAGAGTGCAACTTTCACATGGTCCGGGAGTTTTACACCCACTGGGAGCCTGAAGCAAGATCCCACTATATGACGGTGAGAGGAAGGAATGTGGCCATCACACCCACAGGAATAAATGATATATTGGGTACACCACAAGATGCAGACCCACTAGTGCTGACAAGGTTGGTCATACGCCCTTCATACCAGGCCATCCGACACACTGTGTGGTTCACAATCCATGGCACAATGGACTAATCATAGCGGGAAGAGATATAATCAATCTCTTCCCTACGCTCACATGTTTCGGGAGACCCGTGTTTAGTTGAAAGTTGTAATGAATTGTCTGATACCAGGGCTCCACTACACTGATATTACTCGCGACAGGGTGTGCTTGGTATATGCCTTGATGACTGGAACGGAGCGGAATATCGGAGCCATTGTGAAATCTGCTATGCGAAAGGGCCGAGTTCACAAAGGTCGCAGGTATGCTTTTGGCGGTCTGATTATAAAGATGTGTTGTGCTGCAAGTGTTCCTGAAGAAAAGTTGGACTACATGGCACCTCTATATCCAGCATCAGTGAACATTACTAGGACAAAGGGGCCTGACACTGAGTTTGGACCAACTCTCACCACTGTTGAGCGCTTTCGACGCGATGAGCCAGGATGTATGGCTTAGAGATGTTGTGCCATCAGAATGGCTACCAAGCTTCTACAGATCTGCAGTTGGGCGAGGTCGAGAGGTGTTACCCTCTGAATGACCATGCCAAGGCACTACTTGGCATTGGTCCTGAGTTTCGTCAGCCGGTCGATAATGATATTCTAACCGATGAGGAGCATGCGCGTACTAGCTCAGATGTGGATTTCAACTCGGAGGAGGAGATAGACCCTACTCAGGCCGGTGATGAGGATGACAGGGGTGATGCGATGAAAGACTGATCAGGGAGTGTTTTCACCTTACCTCTTAAACTATTCTGACTTTTGGTAAAGCACTGGGGACAGTGTTATTGTATAAGTGTGGGGTAAGGGTGAAAAACATATTTGGTCTGTATATATATTGTTACTGATTGAACATTACTAGAGTCAGTTTTTTTTGTCTTGTCACGACCCAGGGTTACCCCCTAGAAGTAACACGGCGTAATTGACCCTGAAGGGGTCGCATACAAGCCTCATAGCATACATGAACATAAAAGCATAGGAAAATAGTGTGGAATTTAAAACTTTTCTTTACAATCGAACTCTCTTATAAAATGAAAGAGTATCTATGACACTATATCTCAAACCATCTATAACACTTGGATTATAACTCTTGAAATATAATCTTAGGGACATGGCCTTCACATAAGTCTAAAACATTAAAGTAAAGACAATAAAGGACATATGGTTGAGACCTCGAATACAATGAGGACTCACCAATCTTCTTCTTCTTGATCTCCTATGAACCTAACCACGAGGATGGAATACAATATCTCCAAAGCCTACACTTATAGAAAATGTAGGGGTTAGCACAAAAAGTACTAAGTATGGAAGCCATGCACAAAACCATTAAAACATGCATAAAAAGGGACATTTCATTTGAAATCATGTTATATGCTATTTGTGAACATCATCTTTGAAATAGTTGGAGAATGCAACAAATAAGGTAACTCACATACATTTCATTATAACATGAGAGATATCATTATAATAACAAGCATAGTCTCCAACATCAACACAATACATATCCCAATCTTCACAATACATAGCCTTGAATCATAACACAATACAAAGTCAAACACCAAGATCATCTCATCATTTAAGTAATCATCACATAAGCAACCCCTAAGAAATACTTGTGCAATGTATGGTTGGCATCCCATAATACCAACCCTATTAAGTACTCCTTTGACGTTACTTTAGTCAAGCATTTCATCTTTAGACCTCATTCTAAGCCATAGTCACAAATAAGGAAATAGTCATTCATAACAACTATCTATTCAATACACATGCATGCATTAGAATCTCATCATAATACAAAGGAACCATTCCATAACATCCTACTAAGTCTACTTGTGCAATGTAAAATTGAAGTCTCATACCCCCACTCCTACTAAGTAAAACTCATTAAGAAGTCATAGTATAGTTCATGTCTCACTCATTATCTTTATTATATAGGGAAAAGTAGCCATAACCGACATAGACCGTGTGAGCTATATGGAATCCGGTGTCGTGTAACCCCACACCGAAAGAAGATGTTCTACTTGCCTAAGGTAGAACTAAACGTGTTAGCTTATAGGTGAATCCACTAGCTAAGTCCTATGTTGGCACATAGTTATGGGATAGGGAGATTGATTCTAGAAACCCGCCCTATTGCATTGGCAGAGGGGCTTCCATCTCATGAGTTCACTTTGGATGACCCAACCTACTGCATTGACGGAAGTGCCTTTACCTCATTTTCCATATCCACTCGGTGCTAAGCATTATTTCCCAAATTATACATCATTAGTCTTGAATTGTACTTACATGTGTGAAGGGGTGCTCTACCCTTCATTCAATACAATTCATTAAATAGCTCATAGATTCAATTAGGTGAGAATTGTACTTTCAACCTTAGTATCATCATTAGTATGTGAGGATAACTTTCACACCAAGATCATGTGTTCTCATGAGAATGGACTTTCAATCAACACAATAGGATCAACATAGTCATGTACATTTCATGCATAATAATGTGTAAAGGTACATATGAGAAATATACTTTCAATTAACACCATTGATACATCATAATCATGTTTATGCATGGAGTGTGTGTGTATAATTGTCCTTGCAAGGACACAACAACAACATTATCATCATAGACACTTCCCTCTCATAGTGTTCATAAGTATGTACATAATATCACAATCATGCATCATTCACATATATTGCATTCAAGGATCATAGACCATGTAAATAAACACATCTAACATTTATCATAATAGACATGTATATAATCATAAATCAAATAGTTCATTCATTTGCATGTATAAGCTCATAAACTCACATTGTAGGCCATGTGGGTAAAGTCCTTCCATAATAGTACCATACACAATTCAACATGCACAATGGCTTCCTTCATAAAGCCTCAATGTTCATAGTTCATTCCTTTTAGCCTTTACCTTTAAAGCCCTAGGAGTCATCTTCATATTATGAGCATTACTCTCAAGCAATACCTCGCATGGTCATCATGTAACCCTAACTCTCAAGGTAGACTAACCACATGCTTCATTCTTACTCAATTATAGTCATATAGCATCAAGTAAACTAAATCTCAAATACTACTCAACCATGATTCATCATGTAATACATAATCAAGTTCATTCATGTCTACAAGATTCACTCATAAGCAATTCATGTTTAGGTGATCTAATCTAAGGCAATTCATCAAGAAGTTCATCAATTATAGAAGGTCGCATCTAAACCCTCAATTTGCCTCTTTAATTACATAACCCTAGAATCATAGGTTAATCAAGATTACATGTAGAATTATACTAACATCAAGTAACTACATCATAATTAAACACCTCCACCTTTCAAGTGGATCAACAAGTTCATATACAATCTTCATCAACATATACAACACTAGCAAATTGCCTTCCAAGGCTAAGAATCAATATCAACCCTAACTTCTAGAATTACCATACTAGTTAGAGAGATATCATGATTCAACAACATAATAAAAATAAACATAATCGATTGTTAAGCTTCCATGATCAATCGAGACACATCTTAGTTCACAATTTAGAAAGAATGGGAAATCATGGGTCCAAGGAAGATTTTCATCAAAACTCCATTAATCAAATCATAAATCACCAAAATCAACCATAATAAACCTTAATTAAACAATTAAATTCATTTTGGAAGGAGACCCAGGACTAGATTGAAAAACCCTAGAATTAGGGGATTAGAAAACATGATTTGAAGGGGGTCTTGGTGATAGCTAACCAAGAATAAAAAGCATCCATACCTTAGACTTAGAATCCCATAAAATTCATATGAAAAATCCCTCTTCTTGAAGCTCTAGCTTGATCCCTTCCTTTGTTCTTCAATGGAGTCTACAGAGAAGATTTTGGGAGGGAAAGTATTTGGGTTTTGATTTGAGGTTTTGAAATAATGAAGTTAATAATGAGTTTAATAGTTTTAATACTCTTAAAATACCATAAATAACTAATACTAACCGTCTATACACTTAAAATAATTAATAAACAATTTACCAAAAGACCCTCACCCTTGCAGAGTCAAAATAGAAAGCTGCAGGTGAGGACCACACCCTAGACTCGCGGACCGTGAGTCTAGTGACGGACCATCATGTTGGTCCGTGGTCTGGGGCTGTAGCTTGCCTCAAGGGGGTATGACCCAAGAGGCCATCCACGGACAGTGGATGGACCTACGGGGTGTGGACCACTTCCGTGGTTCACCCCATTTTGGCCAAACTTCATGGTTCTTTGGGGTCTTGGGGTTAGACTTAGGGTCCTCCTCAAGGATCCCTAGGGTGGTCCTTTGGGAGTCGTACCTTGACGTTTGACCCCTAAACCCCTCAACCAAAGCTCGAAACAACATTAAACACCCTCAAACCTCACACCAACGCAAACACACATATGTTAGGCTCTAGTTTCACCTATTCATTTTACGGGTTGTTACATGTCTTTGTTTTGTTTTATTTTGGGTTCCTTGGAGGTTGTTTTTGGTTCTTTGGCCAAGGATAGTCCCTTTAAACCATACAAAATACAAAAAGATTTTGTCTTCGTAGGATTGAATCAGTAGTCGTAGTTGAGTCACGTTGCCTAATGATAGATGGATGACGACCGTCTTAAGGGCAATTTTATCATTGAGTCTTAGGTTGGGTTGTGCTGAAGCTGAAATTCTAAAAAGATGATGTACGAAAAGCATGCTGGAAATTGACATATGAATGCAGTTGAACTTTTTGTATTTGACTTGATTGCAACTTAAGCTTAAATTGGACCTTGTGCATGATCTGATTGTGTAGTTGTGATTGATCCATTCTGAGTATAACTTGTGCCATGAGCGGTGAGTTTTTGTGATATCCATGAATGCATCTGAGTCTAGAACTTGCATGGGTTGCTATTGAAGTGAAATACAAGTGTTATTGTGTTTAGAAGATGATAATAGAGCTTCTTTGAATTGTATGAAATTTTAGCCTGTTCAGAAAGAATATCCCTAGTATAGCTCAATTGAGCCTTTTTAGCATTGATTTTGTTCTAACCCACATAATGAAGCCGAATCCCTTTTAATTGATACCGTTAGCTTTAATCTAAATCCCTAATGCATTATGTTAGAAAGAAAAGTAAAAACAACAGAAAAATTAAATAGGGTGGAAATGTTTAGTTGTTGGGGAAGAGTGAAAAGAGGAGGTAAAACGATACCCCATGAGTGTGAATATGAGGTTGGCCCTGGTCCTTAGGACATTGTGCACTTCGACTAGGAAAAACCCAAGTTGAAGGTGGCCAACTTAATGAATACCTTAATGATGGCCCTGGCCCTAACAAGGGCATTGTGCACCTTAACTCGAGAGAAATCTCTAAGTCAAGGGTGGCTTTGTTGAGTGTCAAAAAAAATAAAAATAAAGGGGCAAATAAGAAATAAAGGCAAGGTTGGTAACACTGGTGGAAACCTATGAAGAAGGAGGGGGCTAACGGAAAGAAAAAGTTGTGAATGTAAGAGGAACGTTGAATGTGGTGCATTAGGGAGGATAAGTCATTAATTTTATCTAAACGAAACCTCCCTTACCTTAATCCTACATTACAACCAGAACAAGTCCTGTTTGATTTTGGGCATAACACACTTTATTAGTAGAGATGTACATAATGGGAAAGCTTATGGGTCTCAATGCATACATGTTTGATGTTGTTGTGAGTGAGAGTGTACCTTGTGTGCAAAGTTCTTAAAGTATATTCAATTTGTTGAGTTGAGTGTGTGGACTATTCTTTGGAGTGAGGGGCACTTGTTGTATGAAGGATAGGTGATATATAACGGTGCACATTTTGTTGAATGTGTTGGTTGCTAAAAGTTGTCAAGTCAATTACAGGAGTCATGCATACTTTGAATAAATTCATGTTTGTGTTAACTGGTTACAAATCCTTGGAAGAAAATAGCAGATGCACAAATACCATAGTAGTGAGTCTAGGTCTAGGAGTAGTTAGTAAGTTGTTCGAGGACGATCAAAGCTCTAAGTGTGAGGTAGTGATCTTAGGAATATTTATATGCCTAGAAAGCTAATAATTCCCGTATTTAAGCTAAGTTTGAATTCAATATGCGTGGGTTTATAGTCTTATCGAGTCGTTGGGTTGTTTATGAGCTAACCAACATGATTAGTTGTGTAGGTGAGCTTAATTGGAGAAATGAGCAAGAAAATGAACAAAGGGTGAACACAAAAGATCCTATCAAAAGAAAGCAAGGAAGAAGCTGGAGGAAATGGCACCTAAGGCATCTAAGTATCCTCTCCACTTCGCAGAGAGGAATTATAATTTGGCTCGCAAAAATCAAGATTTAGAAAGAGCACTATGTGCCCTCTCCGCATCGCGGAGAGGGAGTTCCAATTTAATTCAACGAAGCAAGTTTGAGGCAGAACACTCTGTGGAGTGCCCGCATCGCGGAGAAGGCCAATGTGACTAGAATCAAATCTGCAAAGCCTCTCCACCTCGCGCCCTATGTTACCAGTTTTGGCCGTTTTGACTTTAGTATAAATAGGTCTTTATTTTATTTTATTAAAACATTCTTTTTCTGGGTTTTGAAGAATGACGACTTGGGAGAACGTTTTCAACATTTTTAAGATTCTTTCCTAAGATCTTTTCCTTTCGATCTTTTTATGTTTATTGAACATTGCTTGATCGTATCTTGTATTATGAGTAGCAAAATACCCTAGTTCTAGGGTTGTGGCTACAAGATGATTGTAATCTAATAAATTTTCATTGGGTGAATGTCAATTATCATATGAATCTTTCTTATGTTCTTGCTTTTTGTATTTCGTGACTGATCACCACTGAAATAAATATATTGTCTGAATAGAACTCGGGAGAGGAATAAGAGGATAGAACGTGGGACAAAAGGAGCATGATTAATTCTTAATAACTAGGGTTAATTTGTATCCAGGATAGGGATATACCTAGAAACCATGCCTGAGTCAGTATATAGGAAGAAATTGTAATGCTCGATACTCAATCAATCTTGTCCCCGCTCAACGATGTAGTTAGGGTGTTATTTATCGTAGGCGATTAGAGGTTAGGAGACCATGATCATACATTTAACCCTGTGATTCATTGATTTGAAAGTTGATGTAAACCCATTTAAATTATATTAATTTCATGAATCCTGATAAAGGTTGTACCCCTGGACTTCACCCAATCACTATTTTTAAACCCTTGAAATTGAATCGTGTTTGTTACATTTTGTTGAATTCTTAGAATTAGAAACTAAATCACTTTTGAAATCTTGGTAACACTTGTGATTAGCTGAAAGTTAGAGAAATTCAGTGATTCTAAGCATAAGTCCATGTGGCTACGATACCCAGCTCTTTATAAGAGCCACTTTAATACTTGAATGACCACGTGCACTTGCGTGTGTAATTTGGGCGCAACAAATTTTAGGCACCGCTGCCGGGGACTTTAGAATTAGAAATTATCTGATTTTTCTGATTTCTAAAGTTAAAAAGCAAGTCTTGACAACTTGATCTTAGCATTTCATTGTTACAGGTTGTATTGGAATTTCAAACTGGACGACGATCAAGGACTAGTATCGCCTCTAGCAGAATCGGAAAGATTCGTACACTACCGGAGAAGGCTAAGATGACTTACTTATCCGGTCCCTCTTGTTGCTAGTGAACCTACATCTCCAGTAACAAGAGTTGAGCAAGAGGAACCTGAAACAATGGCTGAGATGAAGGTAAGAGACGTGGCAATCCAACGTACCACCAATGTGACATCATGCATTCAGAAACCTGCAGCTAGTGGAAAGTTTGAACTGAAGCAGAGTATGGTGCAACTATTAAACACTAATGGGCAATTCACTGGTCTGTCACACGAGGATCCTTCAATCCACATCCAAAACTTCCTCGAGATCAGTGATACTTATACTCCAATTGGAGTAAACGAGGATTATGTTAGGCTCACTTTATTCCCCTTCTATTTGCTTGGGGAAGCAAAAGGATGGTTAAACTCAGAGCCCGCGAACTCAATTACCACCTGGAATGATCTAGCACAGAAGTTCCTCATCCGACTTTTTCCATCTGGAAAAACAACTAAGTTGAGGAGTGACATTTTGAGCTTTAGACAGAAAGGGGGAGAGAATTGTACCAAACTTGGGACAGTTTTAAATCGATGTTGATGAGCTGCCCACATCATCATCAGTCTAATGAGGTGTTATTACATACCTTCATTGAGGGATTGGAGCCTAACACCAAAATTCTACTTGATTCTTCTGCAGGTGGTTAGGCTTTGGAGAAGATATATGCTGAACTATTCACCACCCGAACTTTTCTTCGGGTGGAAATCAAAATCAGGGTCAAGGCTAGAATCGGTATAGACCCCAAGGAAATGCACAAGGGTACCAACCACACCCCAAGAAAAGTTTGGGTGGTTGCGCCAACTCGGGTTGTAAGAGTTTCCATAATTCAGTTGGCCTCCTCCTCGTTGGGCATTGCCTACAAAATTAGCAGAGTCCAGGTTTGCACCACATACCTCTGCATTATGATCACCACCTCCGCAGATCTCACACCAAGATGGTGGTTGTTAAACTGCATTTACATGCGCCAGTTGTTGTCCCAATGCTAGATTGCTAAAGTGGGTGTTCATCATATTCTGCATAGAAACAATCTGTACAGTTAAGGCGGTCATGGCATCCACCTCTAGCATACCTGCAGTTTTCTGAATCATAGGTTTCACCCCTCCTCCGTTCCATTCGGGGTTACCCTACGAGATTATGTTCAGCAAGGTGAATAGTTCAGCATATGTCTTCTCAAACCCTAACCACCAGGAGCTGAATCAAGTAGAATTTTGGTGTTAGGCTCCAATCCCTCAATGAAGGTATGGACTAACACCTAATTAGACTGATGATGATGTGGGCAGTTCATCAACATCGATTTAAACTTGTCCCAAGCTTGGTACAAGTTCTATCCCCCTTTCTGTCTAAAGCTCAAAATGTCACTCCTCAACTTAGCTATTTTTCCAGATGGAAAAAATTGGATGAGGAAGTTTTGTGCTAGATCATTCCAGGTGGTAATTGAGTTTGCGGGCTCTGAGTTTAACCATCTTTTTGCTTCCCTAAGCAGAGAGAAGGGGAATATAGTGAGCCTCACGTAATCCTCGTTTACTCCAGTTAGAGTGTAAGTATCACTGATCTCGAGGAAGTTTTGGATGTGGACTGTAGGATCCTCGTGTGACAGACCAGTGAATTGCCCATTAGTGTGCAATAGTTGCACCATACTCTGCTTCAGTTCAAACCTTCCACCAGTTGCAGGTTTCTGAATGCATGATGTCACATTGGTGGTACGTGGGATTGCCACGTCTCTTATCTTCCTCTCAGCCATTGTTTCAACTCTTGTTACTGGAGATGTATGTTCACTAGCAACAAGAGGGATAGGATAAGTAAGTCGTCTTAGCCTTCTCCGGTAGTGTACGAGTCTTTTCGGTTCTGCTAGAGGCGATACTAGTCCTTGATCGTCGTCCAGTTTGAGATTCCAATACAACCTGTAACAATGAAATGCTACGATCAAGTTGTCAACACTTGCTTTTGAACTTCAGAAATCAAAAAAATCAGATAATTTCTAATTCCAAAGTCCCCGGCAGCGGCGCCAAAAACTTGTTGCGCCCAAATCGCACACGCAAGTGCACGTGGTCATTCAAGTATTAAAATGGCTCTTATAAAGAGTCAGGTATCGTACCCACAGGGACTTGTGCTTAGAATCACCCAATTTCTCTAACTTTCAGCTAATCACAAGTGTTACCAAGATTTCAAAAGTGATTTAGTTTCTAATTCTATGAATTCAACAAAATGTAACAAACGCGATTTAATTTCAAGGGTTTAAAAAATAGTGATTGGGTAAAGTCTAGGGCTGCAGCTTTTATCAGGATTCATGCAATTAATATCATTTAAATGGGTTTACATTAACTATCAAATCAATGAATCACAGGGTTAAATGTATGATCATGGTCTCCTAACCTCTAATCGCCTACGCTAAATAACACCCTAACTACATCGTTGAGCGGGGACAGGATTGATTGAGTATCGAGCATTACAATTTCTTCTTGTATAGTGACCCAAGCATGGTTTCTAGGTATATCCCTATCCTAGATACAAATTAACCCTAGTTATTAAGAATTAATCATGCTCCTTATGTCCCACATTCTATCCTCTTATTCCTCTCCCGAGTTCTATTCAGACAATATATTTATTTCAATGGTGATCAGTCACGAAATACAAAAAGCAAGAACATAAGAAAGATTCATATGATAATTGACATTCACCCAATGAAAATTTATTAGATTACAATCATCTTGTAGCCACAACCCTAGAACTAGGGTATTTTGCTACTCATAATACAAGATACGATCAAGCAATGTTCAATAAACATAAAAAGATCGAAAGGAAAAGAGCTTAGGAAAGAACCTTAAAAATGTTGAAAACGTTCTCCCAAGTCGTCATTCTTCAAAACCCAGAAAAAGAATGTTTTAATAAAATAAAATAAAGACCTATTTATACTAAAGTCAAAACGGCCAAAACTGGTAACATAAGGCGCGACGCGGAGAGGCTTTGCAGATTTGATTCTAGGCACATTGGCCTTCTCCACGACGCAAAAAATCCATGGAGTGTTCTGCCTCAAACTCACTTCGTTGAATTAAATTGGAACTCCCTCTCTTGATTTTTGCAAGCCAAATTATAATTCCTCTCCGCGATGCAGAGAGGATACGGAGATGCCTTAGGTGCCATTTCCTCCAGCATCTTCCTTTCTTTCTTTCGATAGGATCTTTTGTGTTCACCCTTTGTCCATTTTCATGCTCGTTTCTCCAATTAAGCTCACCTACACATCTAATCATGTTGGTTACCTCATAAACAACTCAACGACTCGATAAGACTATAAACCAACATATATTGAATTCAAACTTAGCTTAAATATGGGCATTATTAGCTTTCTAGGCATATAAATATACCTAAGATAACTTAGCTTGAATACTCCTCACCATTTCTTGAGCATCCTTCACTAAATCAACCCCCAAATGTTTCACATCTCCAGCCTCGAACCATCCTATGGGTGATCTACATCCCCTCCCATAGAATGCCTCAAATGGTGTCATATCTATGCTGGAGTGATAACTATTATTATAAGAGAACTCACACAAAAATAAGAATTTATCCCAATGTCCTCCAAAATCAATCACACAAGCCCTCAACATGTCTTCTAACACTTGAATAGTCCTCTCCGACTCCCCGTCCATCTGTGGGTGAAAAGTTGTACTAAAAGTGAGTTGTGTGCCCAATTCATCATGTAATTTCCTCCAAAACTTGGAGGTAAACTGAGTACCACGATCTGAGATGATAGAAAGGGGCACCCCATGCAACTTCACTATCTCTTTCACATAAACTTTAGCCAATTATTCACTATTGTAATCTATTCTTACCGGAATAAAGTAGGCTGACTTAGTCAATCTATCAACTACTACCCAAAGAGAATCAAACTTTCCCAAAGTCTTGGGAAGACCAACCAAAAAATCCATGGCTATCATTTCCCCCTTCCATTCCGGAATTGGCATTCTTTGAAGCAAACCTACAGGCCTTTGGTGTTCATACTTCACTTGTTGACAATTTTGAAAGTTAGACACAAACTCCACTATATCCTTCTTCATGCCCGGCCACCAATAAATTCTCTTCAAATCTCAGTACATCTTGGTCACACCCGGATGAATGGAATATTGCAAACCATGGGATTTTGTAAACAATTTTTGAATCAAGTCATGAACTCGAGGAGCACAAATTCTTCCTTTAAAATTGAGCACACTCTCCACATCAAGAGTGGTCTCTTGTGCCTTACCAATCGCAGTCTTCTTCCTAAGTTCATTCAAACTTTCATCCTCAAATTGTTTGGTCTTGATCTCCTCAATGAACATGGCCCTTACTTCAATGCTATCTAACACCCCACCTCTTTCAGAGATGCCCAACTCTATGAATTTAGACTCCAAGGTCTGGATTTTCTTAGCTAAAGGTCGCTTGGATACACTCAAGCAAGCTAAACTACTCATACACACCGTTTTTCGACTCAAAGCGTCTGCCACCACATTAGCCTTGCCTGAATGGTATTGAATAGTCACATCATAATACTTGAGTAACTCTATCCACCTTCTCTGTCTCAAATTCAGATCCTTTTGAGTAAGCACGTGCTGCATACTACGATGATACAGATAATGTTGCCAGATCTTAAGAGAAAACACCACTGCTGCCAACTCCAAATCATGTGTTAGGTAATTCCTCTCATGCACTTTCAATTGACGTGATGCATAAGCTATAACATTCTTATCATGCATCAACACAGCACCCAAACAAGAATGTGAAGCATCACAATAAAGAATAAAATCTTTACCTTCAACCGGTAATGCTAGAATAGGCGCGGTGGTCAAGAGAGTCTTGACCTTTTGGAAGCTCTCCTTACATTTTTCAGTCCATTCAACTGGTATCTCCTTTTTGGTCAAATTAGTCAAGTGAGTGGCAATAGAAGCAAAGTTCTTCACAAATCAACGATAGTAGCTAGCGAGCCCCACAAAACTCCTAACTTCCATCACAGAGCTAGGCCTAACCCAATTCTTAACCGCCTCAATCTTTTGAGAATGTACCATTACCCCTTCTTTTGAAACAACATGCCCCAAAAATGCAATCGAAGTCAACCAAAATTCACACTTAGAGAATTTTGCATATAACATTTGTTTCCCAAGAACACCCAAAACAATACGAAGATGGTCGGCATGCTCTTCCTCACTTTTCGAATAGACCAAGATATCATCAACAAAGACTATGATGAATGAATCAAGAAATGGTTTGAACACCCCATTCATTAAACTCATGAAAGTTGCAGGCGCATTAGTCAAACCAAAAGACATAACGAGAAATGCATAGTGCCCATAGCGAGTTCTAAACACCGTCTTGGGCACATCCTCAGGCCTAATTTTCAATTGATGGTAGCCAGACCTTAGATCAATCTTGAAGAAAACTGATGCACTTTGCAATCAGTCAAAAAGATCATTTATTCAAGGCAAATGATACTTGTTTCGAATAGTGACCATATTCAATTGCGAGTAATCTATACATATTCTCATACTACCATCATTTTTATTAACGAACAAAACTGGAGCACCCCATGGGGAAGCACTAGGACGAATAAATCCATTATCAAGAAGCTCTTGAATTTGAGCCTTAAGCTCTCTTAACTCTGTCGGAGCCATGCAATATAGAGGGATAGAAATGGGACGCATACCAGGCTCTAAATCAATAAAGAAGTTTATATCCCTATCCGGAGGCATACCAGGCAAGTCATTAGGAAACATTTTTCTAAATTCTGACACCACAGGAATAGACTCAATAGATGGAGTCTCAACCTCAATATCCCTATATGAGCTAAATAAGTCAAACAACCCTGTCCTACCAATTTTCTAACCCGAATGGAGGATATGGATTTAGCTTGCTTAGGCTTGTACACCCCTTCCCACTCTAATTTTTTCCTTCCCGGAATTTCTAGAGTTACAGACTTAGTATTACAATTAAGTACAACATAATAGGGGGACAACCAAGTCATGCCTAAGATTATGTCAAAGTCAGTCATATCCAAAATCACCAAATCAGCCCAAGTCTGAAAACCCATAAACAAAATAGAACAAGCACGATCGACATGGGTGACTATTACAGACTTTCCAACTAGGGTATAAACATGGATGGGGGCATCAAGTATATCACAAATCATAGCAAATTCTGAGGCAAATTGCACGGATACATATGAATAAGTAGAACCCAAATTAAATAACACATTAGCCATCCGGTCACAGACAAGAATAGTACCTATGATCATTGTGTCAGACGTCTATGCCTCATTCTTGCCAGAAAAGGCATAACACTGAGCCCTATCATTTTGACGAGCTACTTCCCTGCCTAGTTGCACGTTACCCCTGCATGCGTTACCATTTTATCTACCTCACGGCCTCACTGATTACCTCCTCGCCCACCTTGTGGACGTCCTCTACCATTATTACCATTTCCCGCGGGTACCACTACTCTAGTCAACTGATGCGCAGAATCTAACACTCGTGGGTGGGGACAATCTCTCTTTATATGCCCAGGTTCTCCACAATTGTAGCACGCACGATCAAAAGATGGCCTGCCGCTCTTCGAAGGCGTGACTCCCTGGCTATCCTGAATCAAATTATGAGATGAAGCTCCTGAGTAGTTACATGTAGAGGCGGCATAGCGGACTGAATTGGCTCCTTAGCTTAACCGTCTCGCCTCACCCCTCCACTTTCTTCACAAAGTATGTTACCTGATTAAAGCGTCTCCCTGCACAGGTCATATGAACAGATAATACCTGCAACTTAGAGTTTAGTCCCCTAGTAAACAAACGGATCATCTCCTCCTCAGTAGTCACCAACTGAGTAGCATATCTAGACAAAGCATGGAACTTGGCCTCATAAGCAGCCACAGTCATACCACCTTGCTCCAAAGCCATGAACTCCTCCTTCTTACGATCTCTGAAAGTCTTAGGCACATACTTCTATAGAAACAGAGCATGAAATTGGGTCCACGTGAGTGGGGATAAAATTGAAGATCTACATTCCATATAAGCTCTCCACCACTGCTTACACCTTGAAGCTGAAAAGTCACGAACTCGGCCCCATGCTAATGGACAATTCCCAACTTATGAAGCCTCTCATAGCAGTCTAAGATAAACTCATAAGCATTCTCACTCTCAGAACCAAGAAATATAGGAGGCTTTAGCTTCAAAAACTTAGTCAACATTTCATGCTCATTACCAGTCATAACAGAACCCAACAAAGGACGGAAGAAAGCATCATTACCTCCAGTCTCACCCACCTTGGGCGCAGTGATAGCAACAGGAGAATTGGCGGGAGCTTGAGTTTCTTGAGCAGAAGAAAGCACTCCAGGACCAACCAACCCTTTCATGAATGACATGATATGTTGAGCTAACACTGGGTCTATGGGAGGAACACTGCTAGTCTCTGCCTTCACCTCTTTCTCTTGTCCAACCTCCTCAACATTTGCAACCTCAACATTCTACTATATCTCATCATGATGCATGGGAGGGGCCTTATTTTAGAGAGCATTTTTTATCGGTACCCCATCTCTAGTAGGCTCCACTCTTCCTCGGCCTCTACCCCTAGCTCTTCCTCTACCCCTGCCTCGGCCGCGACCTTTCGCTGCAGATTCCTCAGTTGGAGCATTAACGGGAGCTACGGGCCTAACGCCGTTGAATCTAGTATTAACCATCTGCAGACAAAAGAGTGAAGGAGGTTAGATACTAATTGGAATCACTACAACATTTTAGGCCTACGACAACCCCAGTAAAGTGTAGCCTAAACTAGCAAAAAGTGTGGCCTTTGATAAAAGGCTACACTTTTAGACTTTAAGCAACGCTTTTCCAGGGGTGCCCGAAAGAAGCGTAACCTTAGAGTTTGGCAGCTACGCTCAAAAGCGTAGCCTAAAAGGCAAAAAGGCCACGTTTTGCAGCTACGCTTAAAAGTGCTGCCTTATCAGCTACACTTTCAAGCGTGGCCTCTGCTTCCATAAAGCCCACGATTATAAAGTGTTGCCTTTTCTATCTTATGTATGACAACAATTTGAAGTGTAGTCCTTGCCCATGTGCATACCACAATTTACAATCATATGGCTACACTTTTAAGTGTGGTAATATTATTTTGGCTATAAAATATTTATATACCACAATTTCTAATTAAAAACACCAATATTGTTTTGCTATAAATAATCTCAAGCATCAAATTAGCTAATAAGTAATTCAAATTAGATTTGCAATAAGCTTCAAAAAATAGAATGTCTTGTGTACATACACATACTTATAAAGCAATATTCTAAATATATGTGTACACAATAGTTCAAAAATTAATATTACAATAGTTCAATATTTCACAAAATCAAATATAATGTTTTCAAACTTTTACAATAGTTCAAAAACTCTTCATCATCCACTTCAATGAGATCAAATTGACGGTGGCGACCCTTCAAATTTGATCACCTCTATTTCCCTACACATTTAAAATTAAAATAATTAGTCTTATGCTTGGAGGTATGGTAATGATGCACTACTTGCCAGAAAAAGGAACCTACCAAATCTTAAAGATTTGAGGGGGAAAAAAGCACTCAAGAAAAGAAGCAAAAGGAATAAACAGATTCAAGCAAAAATGAATCGCCGCCAAGTTACACGAACACCAGGAGTAGAACCAATAACCAATACATCATCAACAATTTCAGCGCTATCATCAGGCCAATCAATCAAGGGATTTCACCCCAAATGTAACAACTATTATTGTTACATTCAGGCTACAATTTTGGTTTCAATATGCAGTCACCACAGTGCCAAAATGTCATGGTATCAATAGAGAATTAGAAGACAAAAAGAATAAATATTTGCACCTTAGTCACCCAAGAACAAATTCTTGATTTGCAGCAGCTGCGCAATACTGATATACCTACAAATACTAATACCAGCAATATTTAACAACAATCTGCCATAAGTTAGAATTTGGCTGTTACATTTCCCAAAATCCATATGTTGGGATTTGGGAGAAGCCTTTGTAGTGCAAGTTCAATGTAGGTGTGTTCCATTCTTTCAATTACTTTATCCTATCAGTACATCAATGCCAACTCCAAGTCCATTTCAGGCCAAAGAACAAGGGGGAGCAGGAGAATGAACAATGGAATGATGAGCTACTTAGAACAATTCTACTTGAAGAGTTGGCTAATTACAGTATTGAAAATATAGAGCCACCAGTTGATCATAAGCAGACAGATAGGGGAATTAATTTTAATACAAACTTTGAGGTTCAATCATAATTTTACTCCAATTTTATGGTTCAATCATAAAGGACCAACTATTATGGTTCAATCATAGTTTTAGTCCAAACTTTGAGGTTTGTTTAGCTTTCCACACATGCATGTCTGTCAAGTGAGTACTAGTTGCTTTCTAATTTATCATATACAGAGGAGACACAAAACTAGAATCTACCTGCAAATGTTGTGCCCCAGCTTGATTTTTAGGTTGAAATCTGTCTTTAGTATGTCTCATATTATCTCCTGTGTGCCGCGTAATTCTCCTTCAACAGAAGACATGAAGAGGAGAAATCATGAATAGCAAAGGGACTTTTATGTTCTTACCTCACTTAAGCTACTGATCGTGGAATAAAGAACTTTAAATCCTCTTCTCGAGCTAAACATAGAAGAAAACAAAAATGACTACTATATACAGTTTTTTTCAAGCTATATTTTCGCCAAAGCTATACTAGGCTATTTAAGATAAAATCCACATGAACAATAAAAGTTAGAGAAGCGTGTGTTTTACTCGCTGTGTAATTCAAAACAAGAGGATTTTCAGCATTAGGTGTTTTCACCAGAGCGAGCTTTTTGTCTTCAGATTTGTCTGCTTTTAAAATCTTCTTCCTGAAACAACAATCAAAAGTTAAGTTTCAGTCAAATATTAAGCTTGAACCATTTAAAAATGGAAAATTTTATTCTTGTAAAGAATCTTATTGTATGGCCATCCCAAACAGATCCAGCAATAGTACAAAAACTCTTCATCGTTCACTATAATAGATCGAGTTTACTTCTTGCCACTATTCAAATTCAATTACCGGCATTTTCCTGCACATTCAAAATAAAAATATAAGTTAGTGAAATAAATCATGTATTTAATATGCTCAATACTAGTCATTTTTAGCAATAGTTCCCAGCCCCTTCCCAATGTAGTGGTGCTGTTATGAAAAACAGGAATCTTAGTTGCTTTTAAAACATGTATTTCATATTTCATATGGTGCTCTTGCTAAACACAGCACCACTGTTTCCAGCCTTAACAATGCTCAAGTCTCTCAGTTTATAGTGAATGGTCAATGGGATGAATCCTTGGTAAGACAACAAGCACCTCCTCTTTTGGTTCCAAAAATTAATAACACTATTATCCACTACCAAGAAGGAAGAGCAGATGAGGCTATATGGACACCTTCAGACAGTGGACATTTTTCAGATCAGGAATAAGAGAAGCAAAACAGTGATGGACAAGCTCATATGGCACAAGAATATCCCCTTTAAAATATCCTTCCTAATTTGGCGAGTACTAAGAGGCAAACTTCCCACAAACGAAAAGTTCAATACTTTTGGGATTGAACTTGTTAAATGCTACTGTTGCTATCGACTTGGTTGGGATGAGGTCGACCACATTCTGATTTCTGTGAATTTGCTAGCCATGTGTGGGAATTCTACTCAGCTTCACTGGAAGTTATTCATACCCCTCTTCCTCTAAGAAATCTTCTTGTGCAGTGGGGTAATATGCAACATAAAAATGAGGCTCACAAGCTCATGAATCAGGCCCTTCCCATTGTTAAATGTTGGAACCTGTGGAAAAATAGATGTGCAGTAAAATATGGTGCCAAACAATCCAATAAGAGGAGAGTGAAGTTCCTAATCTGCAAAAATATCCTTAAAATTTTCAACACTGTTTTCCCCTATATCCAGTGGTCACACAACTGGAATGATCTAATATTTATGGTGGAAAATTGTAGTCATGAAATTAAGGTTATACCAGTTCTTTGGGAAAGACCTTGCAATGGTGTTAACAAGATAAATACAGATAGGAGTACTCTCAATAATCCAGGTAAGTTAGTGTATGAATTTGTTGTTCCCTTTGGCATTGGTACCAACAACCTGGCTGAGATACAAGCAGCTATACATGGAGTTAACTGGTGCATGCAACATGGATACAGGAAGATCATTTTGGAGGTGGACTCTGAACTTTTAATGAAGTGGATCACTGCTAACCGTATCCCTCCATGGCAAGAGTTGCAGCAGATCACAACCAGCCTTGAATTTTTCAAGTGTAAACATTCATATAGAGAGGCCAACTACTCTGATGATTACCTTTCGAAATGGAGTCATACATCAGACATTACTAAACACTTCTACACATATATTCAACTACCAGCAGTAGTGAAAGGAAGCTACATTTCGGAGCAGCTGGGAATTACAAATTTCAGGAGGAAGAAGTTGAAAAGAATTAAGAAACCACCTTGAGGATATAATCAGTATAGATGTTTTATCGTGTACTTAGCCTGTTCAATTTAGCTATTCCTTAATGGTATAGCGCACTTGAATATGATTAGATTTTATTTCACTTCTTACAAATGTAAGGGGAGAGCCTCCCTTATTTATGTTTTCTAGAAGTTTGTATTGAGAGGAGTCCTCTCCTTAGGTGCATAGTTCTAGGTTTCATTTTCTAGTAATGGGGATAAGTTGAAAATCTGTAGTAGGATGATCAACTTATGAACCACCATAGGATGAGGTAAGGTGTAAGTCCCCCTCTTGTATTTTCCTTTTATTGTTTTTAATGTCAAGGCCTGTGGGTGTTGCTCAGCCCCTGACCCCCTCAAGGGTCGTTCAAATAAAAAATAAAAAAAAATCAGTTATCAGATGACAACAATAATATCAGACCAGTTCTCAGATGGAGTTTGAAAGAAATTCATGACTAGGTTAGATTTCTTTAGTGTAGGTAGCTTAAGAAACAACATGTCTCACCTAAGCCGCTGAGCAGCAACATAGTCTGCTGCAGTAAATGAATGAAAAAATGCTAGATTTGTACGAGTATCATATGTCAATCTTGCTCCTTCCTGCTGACAGAAAAAAGAAGAAGAAACCAGATAACAGAGAAAAATATTGGACGTACTAACAATCTTGTAGAATGATAGATACCTACAATATTGACACTAATTGTTCCAACAATTCTAAAGCAAAGCTAGAAGATACACCAGCCAAAGTCCAAGATAAAGCAATGGAGAATGTAATAATAGAAATAGGCATACTTTGCATGCTTTTCTGATAGTCAACTGAGAACATTCTCACACTTGTCAGATATATCAGTCGAGAAGACATCATTAAACCACTACAAGAGGAAGTTGCTATGAGATTATCAAAGAAATAATGGTTATAACCAAAAAAAAAAAAATCAGTGCACTACGGTGTAGTCACCTCTGCATACTTTCCAAGGCACAGTGATTACAGAGATCGCGAACATAATGCAAAATGAAGACTTGAATCCAAAGTAGAAAACAATGTTTGCAGCGACCACTGCAAGGAAGAAGGAAAAGATGCACGATCTTTGCAAGGTGAGGCACGAAGTAGGACTATAGTTCCCATAATTTGAAGCCTCTATATATTGACATATAAAAAATATAAATCTTCATGTAGCAGGTATGTTGTAAAATTAGTTGAAACTCCATAAAACCTAGAGAAAGTAGCAGCTATCTTATCTGTTAAATTACTACCAAGTTGAAACAAAATGCATTAGCACTAAACAGTATTAACAACTCCACCATCAAGAAATTAACTTATCGCCAAAGATCACTAACAAGCTCCACAAACAAGAAATAAACCCATTTATGTTTTAAGGATGAGAATGAAAGACAGTCGAAAGGTAGACAAATGAAGATAACCATGGCATCAGTTGAGTGCACCTGTTCACTACTTCTCCTATGAAAGATTTGGAGACCTGATCTAGCAAAATTGATTGATGAGCTAAGAAGTTCCTCTTCCCACCTTGGCTATTATTATAGCTATCCCCTTGGAAAGTCTGCTATTTTCTTCAGCAATGCAAGCCGATTTGTTCTTATCCGTCGTCTTCCTACAGTATGCATAAAGAACAATTAACATAAGAATAGGAGGTTCAAAGTGTGCACTATAGTTGTATCAGCACTCGAGAATAAGGCGTAGATTTATGAATGTATCAGCACTCGAGAATACACCTACGTCTAGCCACAACAGAATACTAGGCCTCGGATTTAGCTGGATCACAGTAAAATCTTTAAAATTCTTATACGTCACATGTGTTAAATGACAGCTGTAACTTGACAGTAGAGAAGTTGTTGCTAGGTTTCGGATTGTGCAACAACCCAAATGACCACTTGTAGTTCTGCTCCACTGCACCCCGCACAGCAGCTACAATAAAAAAGTCCATTTAAGTTCATCGTAACAACATAAAACCCAAGTTTCTTACTATTAATATAGAAGACAGTACAAACCAGAAGGAGGAGTCTTAGCAACAACAACCTTGGCGCGTAGTGATGGAGGTACGTAAAAGCAACTCTGCAAGATCACAAAGGATATCATCTAATTTAATAGAGAGACAGACACTGACTTATGTACATTAAGTTAAAAAGGGGAAGGAGTTGTCAACCTGGAAGAAAGGATGCTGAAGAGCATCAATTTCCGTCGGCCTCTTACGAGGATCCCATGAACAAAGAGACTGCAGCAAGTAAACGAAAAAGATGAAATGACAACCTATTAGATATTCCATTCCCTTTTAGAAGGTGTATTCAGAAAGGTTACAAATATGACGATGTTGCGAACAATTAAGAAAGTGATACGAATGTTTTTAGCCACTTCTTACCGTGATTAAACTAATAGCGTTTTCACGGGCAGATGAAACTAGGAAGGCAAGATTTACACCAGCAACCTGCAAAATAAAACTAAGGAATGTGTCAACCCACATTCAGAAGAAATCACTTTGCTAGTTAATACCAAAACTTTGGTTCATAACAACATACATTAATGATTTCCAAGTGTGAGAAATGTGCACGTTATTAAAAACCATATGAGAGAACACATGCACGTGTGGAAGGAAAAAGTTTGAAGTATTATAGTTAAGAAACAAACTGCACCATACAATTCTCTTAACAACAGAACTGCAGTGCAGGAAGTATCAACACGATCTTTTAAAGGGGATTGAGGCGTAGTAATAGTCATTATAGTGAAAGTTTTGGCATTGGAATTAAAATAATTTCCAACTTTATCCAATAGAGTGTGGCTTCAAATATAATATTGGGTACCAAACCTATCAGAATTTATTTGAATTATTCAGAAAACAAAACTACATAATTGCCAACTGGTGGAGGAATATGCAATGTAGATGTCTAAGCTAAAGCAAAACAATGTCTAATTGCAACTGGTATATGACAATATGCAATGGAGATGTCAAAGCTTAGAACAAAATAAATAATATAGCACGAGATAGAAAGCACAACATACGTCATAAGCCGCAAAAGAAACATGTAAAACAGTAGAGCAGAGTTTTATTATGGTCATGGAATTTCTTCAAAAATTGAAATGAATAAATAACTGGGAGTAGGTATTTAAATAGAAAATGATTATAGCTTCAACAAAGTGACAGAGAGTGCTGCAACTTAGACATCAACCATAAGAATTCATCATACACAAAGCATAAAATATTCGATTCTGCAGATCTTGAGCATGTGAGACTTAACATGAAGGGAACTAAGATTAACTTCCTTTGCTACTAAGATATATTCAACAGAACCCAGAGTGCACTATTCCAGCCAATAACATTCTTAAACATTAGCCAAAACAATTAAAGAAGGTCCATGCTAAACTTCGAATCAGGAAATGGTTGCTTAGCCCCAACCTATGTACAATTTCAGTCTACTAACCTCATAAATATTAACACTATCTACCATTTATTAGCACGAAAGCGATGCAGTAAAGATATGATAAAACTCTAACAACCTACTTAAACCAAGTTAAAGGAAAATGAAGCCAAAAAACTTATGTTGCCGTATTTCCTTTTGTATCAACAATAATCATATCAACTACATAAGAATATCAAAACCCTAAAGCTAAATGTGTAACCACACACAAGCAATAAACCCTGATGCCATAAATTTAGACTTTTAAAGATAGAAATTTTTACCTGATAAACCCTATTAAAAAAAATCCTTTCAATGTGATGAAGCTTCAAGACATCATCTTCTTAAGTGAAGCATTTTGTTTTGTCCTTGATGAACAACGAGAAATCTATGAGGGATTTTCGTAGGTCACAAGTGAACAACCATGAAATTGAAAATGCGTCGTTCTTCAATCTGTGAGGGATCTTCCTTGAGAAATTTCAGACCTGGAGAAGAAGGCGTCGTTCTTCCATCTGTGAGACCTAAAAATTGTGATTTTTTTCTGATTTGGGGAAAAGAAAGATTTATGTTTTATGAATTGTCTTTTTTTTGCCCAATAAAAATTGGTGGGAGAGTTAAAAATGTGGGAGGGAATATAATATTTTAGTAAAAACTTTAAAGACAAATGTGTTGTTTTTTTATAATTATAAAAATAGGACACTTTAAAAGTGTGGCCATATATATAAATAGTTGTTGCCAATTATATCATATTGTAACAACGCTTATAAAGTGTTGCCTATACCATTAAAGAGTACGCTTTACAAGTGTTGTCAATATTATCGAAGCCAAAAGTTAAAAACTTGGGCTACGCTTTAAAAGCGTCCCCAAAAATATTTTAGGCAACACTTTAAAAGCGTTGTCCAGATTTAGTGTGGCCGTAGGCCTAAAATATTGTAGTGAATCAAGTCATAGCACGAAAGGAGACAAGAAAAAACAGAGAGATTTCCTAAAGTCCTATAGCCTCTACAAGAAAAGTAAAGGTGTCCCCGTACCGTTTCGCAAGACTCTACTAGACTTGTTTTGATACATCAAGATCAATGAACCTAGGCTCTGATACCAACTTTGTCACGTCCAGACCATCGTGATTGGCACCCACAATAATCCTCTGGTGGGAGAACCATTACTACAACTCAAACTAACAAATTTTATGAAAACTAAGGCATTTAAAGTTACGAAAGCAAGTTTAAATGACAATAAAAATGGAGTCCCCATAAACTCCAAAATTTTAACAAACAACTAGTCAAACTAATACGGAAGAACAACCTCTAGTACCTAAAAGTCATTGTACCAAAACTCTACTAATGACAAGTCTAAGAACAAGGGGTACAACCTCGAAACTAAACAACACCTTAACAATAGTCTGAGTCCGAAAAGAGTGGACTTAAACTAACTAGAAAGTCTAAGTCCGAAATGTGGACATAGACGAAAGGAGAACTCATGGCAGCCTGAAAGAACTGACTCACCCTTGAATCCAGTCACGCTCAATAGTCACCTAGCTAAGGTCTATCAATAGCCGCCTGAAGTTGCCTTGTACTCAACAAACAACAAGCAAGTGCAGTATCAGTACACAACCACTGTGTACTGGTAGGATCACGCGACTATCCCAAAAGGTGAAACATATATAAGTCATTACAATAATAATAAACATGCATATACCGAACATATACAATATTAGTCATCACTTACGAACAACGCACATTTTCACAATTCTCAAGATATATGGTTATGTCAAGTCAATGGTCCTCTCATGGAACTCAATTCAATGGTCCTCTCATGGAACCCAACCCAAACTGTTAGCATACCCGAACGTGGTACCCGATCCAATATTTATGTCAGAACGTGGCAACCGATCCCATTGTTATGCTGGAACGTGGCAACCGATCCTAGTTAGTGTGTCA
This sequence comes from Solanum piurae, assembly GCA_029582685.1. Classification (NCBI taxonomy): domain Eukaryota; kingdom Viridiplantae; phylum Streptophyta; class Magnoliopsida; order Solanales; family Solanaceae; genus Solanum; species Solanum piurae. The sequence continues at coordinate 26,605 of JAJOOO010005904.1, forward strand.
GAACGTAACACCCAATCCATTCAACAAGTCACAATCATAATCACAATGTACATTCTCACAATCATACAATCAATTCATGATTTCATGGCATACAAGTATTCAATCAACGTGATTTACGAGTAGTGTGATCAATAACGCAACATTTGCATACATACATGCATCATAATATGTACTAATTGCAAACATCTATCATACCAACATGAAATCTCAACCATCACTTACCTCGAAACAAGCTTGAAACCCTAAGAAACTTGATCCTTCCCTTTCTGGATTTGTTCCGCTTGTTCTTGGTCTACAAACAATCAATATAATACGAGAATCAATAAATAATCACAAATTACCCATATTACTAACAATTCTAACAACCCTAGATCATACCCATGATCCCAAGTTTCCAAATTAGAGCCTTTTCCACCATGGTTTCTAGATCAAAACTCTCTCCCATCGATAATTACCCATTAGATTATGTTTTACGAATTGAAAAATGGATTCGGAGAGTTAAAATATTACCTTTAGCCTCAAGAATGGTGGAGAACTGTCAAGAAGAGACATGGGTTCGTTCCTGAGCTCTCAAGTTCAAAAATTGCAGAATAAAACATTTTTGGGATTTATTTACGACTTTAAGTCACGTTTAGCCCGTCACAGCGGTCATCACCCCGCTATAGAGACCCCGCCCTAGCGAAAAAAATCACCGCCAAAGCGACTTGCACGAAACAGTGACCTAATTAAAGAATTCCAAAACTCCCATTTCACAACACGCCTTCAACCAACGACACTCGGAAACTACCGTTTACACTAAGATCAATTTCGGGAGTTCTACTCACCCGAATTCAATTTTGTAAAGTCGTACGGATTTCTTAACGACTTGTCTAACTACTTATGTAATCAAAATCATAATTAGATCACCGAATTGCTACCAGATTTCCCTAGAACTCAATGACTCTGATTTCGTCCAAATCTGGATTAGGTTGGGAAATCTCAAGATACTACGAAAAAGTTTTTCGGCCCAAAATTTTTTCCCATTGACTTTTCTATAACGACGGAACTCCATCGTTACAAGACTGATAAGTTTTTCAAGAAATTTAAAAGATAGCATGCAGTGCATATGCATATTTTAAAAATAAATAGTTAAATCATTGCAAGATGTATCATTAGAGACATGTGAGATTAAAATGTCTTATTTGAGGGCAGACTAACCCAACATGTCCTATTTGAGGGCGGATGAATCCGGTATCTTCTATTTTAGGGTGAAGAAACCCAAAGTATCCTATTTTAGAGTGGAAGAGCCTGATATATCCTATTAGATGGTGGAAAAAACCCAACATTCTATTAGAGGGTGGAAGAAACCAATATATCCTATATATGGATGGAAGAACCTGATATATCCTATTAGAGGGAAAAACCCTACATATCCTATTAGAGGGTGTAAGAACCCGATATATCCTATTAGAGGGTGGAAAAACCCAACATATCCTATTAGAGGGTGGAAAAACCTGATATATCCTATTAGAGAGTGGAAGAACTCGATGTATCCTATTTGAGGGTGGAAGAACTCATTATGTCCTATTTTAGGGTGGACTAACCCAATATATGGTGCAAACTTACAAATACAAATTTTGGTGCAATGCAATGAGCTTGGTGTGATTTTTCTGCGGTAGCGAGCAATCATAAACTAGTATGAAGAGCTTGTTGCAATGCCTTTGCAGTATTGAATATTTAAAATACAGTGCCTGTGCAATATTTCGCAATAGTGCATATGGTGCCCATAATTTAGGAGCATCAACTTCGATGAAAATTTGTTGGTTATAAATTTTGCGCTCAAAGAAAAATTATGAATTTAAAATTTGATTCTTGTTGATGTTGCACTATCTGAACTTGCAATTCTGAATTGATGTTGAACTTTGTGGAGCTATCGTTCAAGAATAACTAAAAATCAACCTCTGCATAAATCAAAGAAAATATGTCAGTATAAAAGAAATGGTTTCCTTACACTGAACCATGAAGCTTTGGCTTTGAATCTGCATTTTTGTTGCTATGATATTGAAGCAATTTGATGATGCAGATACAGCTTCTGATCTCGACTTCTGCCCTTTTTCAAACAGTTATAGGTTACCTGCAATGTTGTCCCAGTCTTTGCTCTTGAGGGAGAATGACATTTTTATTATATTGAGATCGAACCCAAAATAGGCGCCTATGTATCCCTCTATCAATAGGATTTAGGTCACATGTAGTTCATTACAAATGTCTAGAAAGGATTGCAAAAGAGTAGATACTTCTTAAAAAGGAGAAGCTGCAAATATAATGTTTTTGTTAGTCTTCTTGCCAATTTTGATGGACCACCCTTAACAATAATTGTGCTCGTGTTTGAGATATCGCCATTACTGGTTGGAGGATCTATTTGTAGTTTTATCTTTGCAACTTTCAATCATGCTTTGAATCTTGAATTTTAGGGTAGGACAATCTTCAGCATCATGTTTCGGCACAACTATTTTTCATTTAATTTATAACAAATGGTCCATATTTCGGTACAACTATTTTTCAAATAATGCACACAAATGATAAGAGTCACTCAAGGTCGTGAATCCACTTGGACATTTAGATAAAGCTGACGAATGAACTTAATACACCAAGGGTATTAAGCCTCTTAGGTTTACATGATGAATGTACCATAGGTGTTAGTTTACCTCTATCCTAGGTTGATTAAGAGTGGGTTTACTAGACACAAAGTTCCCGAGTGGACAACTCCAGTAAGAAGGCTACGCGGTCACATGAAAAAAAAATCCAGACACCCTGCGCATACGCCAACTCTCTTAAATTTGGGTTTTTGAAAGAAATTTATTGGTGCGCAAAACACACCTCCCGTGTCTGTGTGATTGTGCGAATCTTTCAGAATCGAAGGAAGTATGGAAGGAATGACAGTTTATAAAACAGTAACAAATATACAATTTATATAAAGAAATAATAAATAAACATTTTAGATAAACAAATAACAAATAAGCAGTTTATATCAAATAAACATGAAAAATAAGGCGTTAGGCATGTAAAATAAAACAAACAAATAAAATGAAACAAGCAAATGCTAAAAACCTTAATAATTAGCCTAAGTTTGTTATGATTTAGAACCTAAATTCCCCAGCAAAGTCGTCATTTCTGTTATGCCGTAATTTTACTATCTTTAGAAAAATCACTTTTGAAATGTTCTAAGTATAAAACAATTTGAGAAAAATACTTAGAAAAAAGTCGTCACTTAATTTTTTAAATAAAATAAGAAAACTTATAATTTAAAATGACTCTAACAGATTAAGTCTTTAAAAATTTAGAGAAAATGGGCAAGAGGTTCTCATTTACACTTTAAGAACGTTTTTAAAGCATTTGAAGTGCCCACTAACACTCGGTTATCCTACGACTTGGTTAGAATATATTTTGACTACTTTTTAGAAAAATGACTATAAAAATAATTTATAATATAAACTTGAAAAAATAGTTAAACAAAGAATACTTTTTTATTTTTAATAAAAGGGGACCTTAATTGAAATTTTTGAATTGAATGCAAGTGATTAGAATTTTAACAAAAGTAGGTTAATTATAATTTAGTTGAATCATTTTAGAAATAATCATTTAAACCAATGATAAACTATTTTAAATTAATTGATGAACAAATAAAAGTTTGACTAAAGATTATCAATTAAAGTATAAGAGTTGATAAAAAATTAATTTTATTAAAATAAACTAACATAAAGAATATAGTTCATCTTTTGGGGAATTCAATTAAGTTATTTAAAGTTAGATTTAATTAAAAAAACCAACAATAAGTATTTGTAATGAAATAATTAAGAGAGTAAAAGAGAGGTTGAATTTGAGACATTTGGGCCTGAATTCACTACTGCCGGAATGGTTGGACTTTCAGCCCATTTCTCTGTGTGTTCAACTTCCAATCCATGTGTATCAGCTTCCTATTGACAAGGCTAACTAGATAAAAGGTAGAATTGGGGCCAAAAGGCCCAATCGAGAAGATGCGAGGAGAGTAGATAGAGTCCATGGCGAACTAGGAGCGGATTTCACATGCAAACATAAATAAATAAAAATATAAGTAACAATCCAATGGTTTAATATAAGAAAATAGTGAAATGGAATGAGTGTTACTGCCGATATATCACCATAGGAACAAAACAGTTCTTAATTAGCTATTAATTATGACAAGAACCAAGTAAATTAGGCATGAGAAAAACATTATTCAACAAAATACACTTATGCATTAAAGGCAGTGGTTAACGAAAAACCACAAATTAATATAAACTAAACTAAAAGACCAATACCATAAGGCATTAAAGAATGGACTGACTTATAAGGCTAAAAAAATTAAGAACTCTTGTCAAGAATCACAATAAAACAACTCAGTAATTGATTCCGAGGTTGAAGTCAATTCCAAACTCCATTTTATAAGATGATCATACTAGCAAGGCACAAAATTAAGGCACAATTTGGAGGAAAAAGAAACTAAAACTGAAATCTATAAATCACTAAGAAACAAGATCTCACACTTTAAGACAATTCATTTATCTAAAATATATTGCTCTAAATACGACTTTTAGCTAAAAGGAAATCGAATCAAGTTACTATACTAGAACTAAACCAAAACAAGTAACATGTACCTAGATAAAGATACTAAAGATCAAAATAAACATACTCAAGTCCTGCACTAAAACTGAAGCAACAGATGTTTTCACATACATTATGGACATATTGTCAACCAGCGACCACACTTCAAAATAAGGATAAGTATTAGCAGGAGAGAAATCATTTTTTACACAGTATTTACCCTAAATAAATACCAGCAAAATTGATTGAATAAGTCTGAAAATGGTAATATCATATATACAGTAGGGAAAATGAACACAAAATGAGAACCAACTATTTGAAAATCGAACATTTTGAATAATAACAAGAGCGAAAATGAGGCAAAATAAGAGAACAAGCAGATCATTTACAAAAAGGGGTCGGACATCTTAATATCAAGGAGGTAATCATATTACAGATTGGGTTGCGAAGAGCTATAAACAAGTATCATAGGTTAAAGCCAAAGCAACACAAATGTCAATCCGGCTAGGCGAGAACATAGACTAGATTTTGTCACGATCCAGGGATACCCCCCAGATGTGACATGGCGTATAGAACCCCGAAGGACTCCATACAATCCACTTATTCCTCATAACATAAGTAATAGAACAATAAGAGTAAAAACATAATTCAAGTCTACATTTTTCATAAAGGAAAGTGGAAGTCTAGACACTCAGTCTCAACATCCAATATTACAATGTTTGAATGAAATAGGGCCAAGCCCATACAACATGTCTGGAAAGGGAAATACAATAAAGGAAACTATATCATGAGAAAAAGTCGTCCTCGAACCATGAGGACTCACCACAAGCTCGAAAGATACACAAGTCCAAGCTTTAGCCACTAGAATAATCACCTCGAGAACCGGACCCTATTCTTGGGAAAACTGAAGGAAAAGTAGGCGTTAGTACAAAAATGCACTAAGAATGATAGTCATGCATAAAATCATTGAAAACATGCTAAAAGGGACATTTTATTTGAATGCAAGCAATTATCAAGTTTAAATATCATCATGAAGATAGTGGAAAAGCATATGTCATAAACATAGTCAATGGATGTATCATCATAACTTAAGATAAACACTTCATAAGTACCCTCAAAACATACTTGTGCAATGCATGGACAAGACCCCATAAATCTCACCCATGCTAAGCAAACCTCTTTAGGCCATCATTCATATTCACACCTTTAAGACCTTGAAAACTCACATAAAAGCTTCTTGAGTAACCATAGTTCATAATTCATATTCTTGTTCTTGTTTTTGTGGGAATAAGCCTTAACCGACATGAGATCATGTGAGCTATACATGATCTCCTGGTGTTACCCACACCAAAAAGGGTTGTTCTACTTACCTAAGGTACTTAGAGTAGGTGGATCCACTAGCTAAATAACCTACGGGGGCACGTAGTTTTTTGGATAAGGAGATTGCTTTTAGAAACCGGGACTCAAACTAGCATACAAGGTCTCCATCTCATGAGACATACTTTGGAAACCCGAACTCAACTAGTGTAAAAGGATCCCATTTTGAAGAGGGACTCAATCAATATCTGCTCGGTGCTAAGCATTAATTCCCACGGAGTACATATTAAGTCATAACTTAATTCATTAAGATATCTCATTAGATCATGCGTGAGAATACCCTTTCACCGTCCATGTCTACATATAGATTCAATAGGTGAGAAAGCCTTTCAACCTTAGAATCTTCATATTGTGAGAAAACATTTCACATCATGTCATATTCATGCATAAGTGTGTATATGAGAATACCATTTTAGACAATACACAACTACATCATAATCATAGACACTTCACTTCCAAAGTGTTCTTAAAGCATATACATAAACTTCATAAAATATGCATAATATCATATTTTTCCCGTTCAAGGGTCAAAGCTCATATCAAATCAAAACATCAAGAATTCACTACATTAGACATGGATATAAACATAATTCAAGTAACCCAATCACTACATGCATAATCCCCTAACATAATCCTTTCATCAACAAACCCACATCATAATATCATAATTGGGAAATATGGGGATTTCATGGGTTCTTGGGGGATTCATCATAAAACCCATAATAATTATCAATTCATACATAATATAACATAATTCAATCATTAGAATCAATTTTGAAAGAAACCCATGACTTTGGAATCAAACCCTAACTTTTGGGGATTTCAATCTTTGAAATTGGGATTTTGAAGGGGCTCCATGGATGAAGGACTACCATACCTTATAAATTAATCCTAATGAATTTGATGTGAAGAACCTTGATACTTGAACCCTAGCTCCAACTTCCTTCTTCTTCTTCTTTGGATTTTCTAGAGAGAGATTTTTTGGTGAGGATGAAGTTTTGGGAATTGATTTGGGTTTTAGGAATAATGAGATGAATGACTTAATTTAGGGGTCTAAAATCCTTATATATGTGGTCTAAATTATGCTAAAACGACACCACTTAATATTAATTAAAATCGTAAAAGACCTTTAAGTCCTCACTTAACCGTCCCACAGACCCTACCCACGAGACCTCACCGACAGACCGTGGATGGACCAACGATCCGTCCTGGTGAACCATGGTTTGGGTTATAGGAATTGATTTTCATGACCTCGACCCACGACTCCCTGCCACGAACCGTGGACCCATCCACGTGGCGTGGGTCCTGGTCTCGTGGTTCACTGCCTCAGATAGTCTCCAGGGTGTTCACCTACGGGCTCACCCACGTGGTGTGGGTCCAACCACGGTCCATGGATTGCCCTCGTGGGTGCCACCTAAAGGTTCTGGAAAACTATTACACTATCTTCTTTCGGGTACGGGGAGTTACATCCATGGTTCTAACCCTAACGTTAAGCTCTAGTTTAGCCTACTAATTTCCGGGGTGTTACAATATCTCCCCCTTGGGAATATTCATCCTCGAATGACAATCTAGACACCTTACAGAAGTAAAGACTCAAGACTAGTTACCCAACATGCACGCAACATCAAAATAATGTACAATTCAAAGGATGTAACATCAACTCCATCTCAAATATAATCAATGCATCACAAGGAAGTAGGAACTATATCTAACAGCCCATTATGCATGAAAACTCAACATTTCTCATATTCATAGGAGGAAATACCTTCTCCGAACTAAAAGCATGCTCAACACAACCTCAACGAGCATTTAGGCCATTTACTCAAGAAAAGCATGTACATATAAAGCATGTTCATTAATTCATATCATGAAGCATATAAACAATTTGTATTCAATGCACAACATCATGAGGAACATCAATCATATAAAAACTCATTTCTTACTAGACATAAATTTCTCAAGAACATGCATAACATAGGAAATCAGTGAAAACACATACAACACACATGACTTCCAAAACAAGGAAAACTCAAGAGAAACTACTTACCTCAAACTAGAGTAGGAGTAGAAGGAAAAAGATGAGGATATCGGGACTTCATATAGGACTCGGCCTCCCAAGTAGCACCCTTAACTAAGTGATTTCTCCATAAACCTTCACGGAAGCCATTTCCTTATTTCTCAATGTCGTGACTTTTTGGTCTACGATCTCCACCGGAACCTCTTCATATGAAAAACTTTCATCAACTCCCAACCCTTCAAATGGAATGATGGATCTCGGATCTCCAATACACTTCTTAAGCATAGAAACATAGAATACCGGAGTCAACTCATTTGGAAAATCCAACTCATAGGAAACTTTACCAACTCATTTCAAAATTTGGTATGGGCCTACATACCGGGGACTAAGTTTCTCTTTCTTGCCAAATCTCATTACACCCTTCATGGGTGAGATTTTTAGATAGACCCAATCATTAACCTCAAATTCTAGATCCCTTTTTCTCACATCGGCATAAGACTTTTGCCGACTTTGAGTTGTTCTCAACCTCTCTATAATAAGATGAACCTTCTCAATGGCCTCATAAACTAGCTCGGGACCTATCAAAGAAACTTCACCCATGTCAAACCAACCAACGCGAGACCTACATCTCCTACCATACAAGGCTTCAAAGGGCGCCATACCGATACTTGAGTGATAGTTATTATTATAGGCAAACTCTATCAATGGAAAGTGGTCATCCCAATTACCCATGAAGTCTATTACACATGCCCTTAACATATCTTCCAATGTTTGGATGGTACGTTCCGCTTGCCCATAGGTTTGGGGATGAAAATTCGTGTTATGCTTAACTTTGGTACCAAGACCTTTTCGGAATGACTTTCAAAAGTGAGAAGTAAATTGAGTACAACTCCAGGCAATTTCACCATTTCACTTATATACAACTTAACATAGTCTTCCGCCGAAAAAGAAACCTTGACGGGAATAAAGTGGGCAAATTTTGTCATTCGATCTATAATGACACAAATAGAATCATGTTGTCTCCGGGTGCGAGGCAAACCAACAATAAAGTCCATGTTTATAACCTCCCACTTCCAAGTGGAAATACCTATATCTTGGGATAAGACTCCCGACCTTTGATGCTCAACCTTAACTTGTTGACAATTAAGACAGTTGGCCACAAATCCCACAATAATTTTCTTCGTCCCATTCCACCAATAGACTTCTCGTAGATCACGATACATCTTGGTGGCTCCCGGGTGAATTGAATACCAAGAATTATGAGCTTTCCTAAATTTTGTTCCCTCAAACCATCAACATTCGGAACACATAACCAACCTTGATACCTAAGCACCCCATCTCCCCCTTGGGAGAAAGCCTCAAAGGACTTCTTAAGTGCTGACTCTTTCAATTCAACTAATATAGAATCAAGACCTTGTTTAGACTTTACATCCATCACAAAGGATGATTCGGAACCATTATGGACCATCACACCACCTTTTGTGGAATCCACTAGTTGAACACCTAGTCGGGCCAACCTATGCACATCACAAACCAACTTTTTCTTTTGAACTTCTACATGAGCCACCCTACCCATCGACAACCGGCTAAGAGCATCCGCTACCACATTAGCTTTACCGGGGTGATAAAGGACACTCATGTCATAATCCTTCAATAATTCTAATCACCTTCTTTGACGAAGATTCAAGTCCTTTTTACTAAACACATATTGTAGACTTTTATGATCGGTCAAAATATCCACATGGACCCCATACAAATAATGCCTCCATATTTTCAAAGCAGACACAACCGCCGCTAACTCAAGGTCATGGGTAGGATAATTTTTCTCATGGATTTTAAGTTGCCATGAAGCATAGGCAATCACCTTACCATTTTGCAGAAGCACACATCCCAACCTAACTCTAGAAGCATCAGAATACACCACAAAACCATTTGTACCTTTCGGTAAGGTCAACACCGAAGCTCAAGTAAGTCTATCTTTAAACTCTTGGAAACTTTTCTCACAAGCTTCCGACCACACAAATTTATCCTTCTTTTGAGTCAAAGTCATAAAAGGAGAATTAGTGGAAGAAAATCCCTCAACAAACCTTTTATAGTAACCGGCCAAACCCAAAAAGCTTCTAATATCGAAAGGAGTTAGAGGTCTAGGCCAACTCTTGACCGCATCCGTCTTCTTAGGATCTACCTAAATCCCCTTGCTTGACACAATATGACCAACGAAAGCTACGGACCTTAACCAAAATTTACAATTGTTAAACTTCGCAAAAAGTTGTTGGTCCTTAAGAACTTGTAACACAATTCTCAAGTGGTCCACATGTTAATTTTCACTGCTTGAATAGACCAAAATATCATCGATAAACACAATCACAAACATGTATAGGTATTGCCTAAACACTCTATTCATCAAGTCCATAAACGCCACCGGAGCATTAGTCAAACCAAACGACATCACTAGGAATTCATAATGACCATACCGAGTTTGGAATGCCATCTTGGGAATATCAACCCCTCTCACCCTCAATTGGTGATAACCCGAACAAAGATCAATCTTGGAGAAATAACTACCCCCTTGAAGTTGGTCAAATAAATCATCAATTCTTGGAAGAGGATACTTGTTCTTAATGGTCACTTTATTCAATTGACGATAATAAAGGCACATTCGAAGAGACCCAGCCTTCTTTCTAACAAATAACACGGGAGCACCACATGGAGAGATACTCGGTCAGATGAAACCCTTGTCTAACAAATCCTTCAACTGTTCTTTCAACTCTTTTAACTCAGTCGGAGCCATTATATAAGGAGGAATAGAGATAGGTTGCGTATCCAAAAGAAGTTCAATACCAAAATCTATTTCCCGCTTGGGAGGAATACCGGGAAAATCATCAGGGAAAACTTCCGGGAACTCATTAACCACAGAAACTGACTCAAGAAAAGGGGTTTCAGAATCTACATCCCTCACCCTAACAACATGGTAAAAGCAACCTTTCAAGATCATTTTTCTAGCTTTAAGGTAGGACACAAATTGACCTCTAGGAATAGAATTTCCCCCTTTCCACTCTAAGATAAGTTCATTCGGAAATTGGAATCTAACCACCCGAGTCCTACAATCAATAAAGGGGTAACATGCATGCAACCAGTCCATACCAAGAATCACATCAAAGTCTAACATGTCAAGCTCTACCAAGTGAACAAGAATAACTCTATGGGATAAGGAAATGGGACATCTTCTATAAACCCTCTTAGCCACCACAGAATCACCAATAGGAATAGAGACATAAAAAGGTTATAATAACACTTCTGAAGGGACATCAAACCTCATGGCCACATAAGGCATCACAAAATATAAATTAGTACCGGGATCCAACAAGGAATACACATCAATAAGAAGGACTTTTAACATACCGATCACTACATTTGGGGAGTTCTCTTGGCCACCTCGGGTTTGGAGAGCATAGAAGCGGTTTTGCTTAGGAGTATTGGAGTTTGAACCGCTAGGAGGAGCTTGATTGCCCTCTCTTCCTTAAACTTTAAGCATCGTACAATCTCTCATCTTGTGACCACTCTTTCCATAACTAAAGCAACCATCTGTGCCAGCTAGGTACTTACCATCATGTTTCCTCCTACACTTTGCACAAATAGGCCTAGTCATATAAGAGCCACTATCATTGCCTCCTTGGGGTTTAGGGTTAGACACCCTATCTTTGTTGACCCTTAGGGGAGAACTAGAGGAACCTTCGTTGGAAAACCTTTGTTTAAACCTTGGTCGACATTGTCCATCGGATCTAGTATTGGAGAAGTTCCTATCACCGGTACTAACTCTTTTCACCTCCCTATTCTTTTCCTTGAATTTTGATTCCTCAATTTGTTGAGCATACACCATAAGCCTTGAGATATCCATGTCCTGGAGAAACATTGCCATACGACACTCTTTTTTTACCAAGTTGGACACTCCCGACATAAACCTACTCATCTTTGCCCTCGAATCCGCCACCATAGTTGGAGCATACTTGGATAGTTTGGTGAATTTTAGGGCATACTTCTTCACACTCATACTTCTTTGACGAAGGTTAATATCTTGCACCTTTGCTTCCCTCAACTCTAGGGGAAATAACCTACCAAGAAATGTTGATTTAAACAATTCCCACTCTACGGGACCTGCTCCTACCGGTCTCTCGCCCTTCCATTGATCATACCACACTTGAGAAATATCTTTTAATTGGTAAGCGGCTAACTCCGCCTTCTCTTCCGAAGTCACCCCCATAATAGTAAGTACCTTATAGACCTCGTCGATAAACCTTTGAGGATCCTCTTCTACTTTGGAGCCATGAAATTCCGAGGGGTTCATTCTTCCAAAATCTCACTCTAAAAGCCGTCGAATTCACATTAGGATTCACCGGAGCTACAACCTCTCTATTGAGTTGAGTCGTCACGGCTTGAGCCAACACTTGAAGAGTCACCCTAAACTCCGTATGAGTAACATTCTCGACCAAAGGATCAATCGGAGCTTGATGAGCTTGAGGATAAGGTCCTTGATCCACATTGTCACCCTCCACCCTTCTAGCATTAGCCCTTGTAGTATTCACATACTGAAGAACATAGGACAAGGATTAGGAGAGAGACTTTATAAAGTTAAACTCTATGGCACGACTTAGATTAATGAAAAAGTGAAGTTTCCTAATCATCTTATAGCCTCTCATTCATAAATATGGCGCATTTCACACTCATGAAAAAGACTCTACTAGACATGGCTTATGAGACATCATCCTAGAATCATTCTAAACCTTGTGCTCTGATTACCAAGTTTGTCACGACCTAGGGGTACCCCCTAGATATGACATGGCGTATAGAACCCTGAAGGACTCCATACAAGCCACTTAGTCCTCATAACATAAGCAATAAAACAATAAGAGTAAAAACATAATTCAAGTTTAAAATTTTCATAAAGGAAAGCGGAAGTCTAGACACTAAGTCTCAACATAGCCATCTATTAAAATTTTTGAATGAAATAGGGCCAAGCCCATACAACATGTCTGAAAAGGGAAATACAATAAAGGAAACTACATCATGAGAAAAAGTCATCCTCAAACCATGAGGACTCACCAACAAGCTCGGAAGATACACAGGTCCAAGCTTTAGCCACTAGAATAATCACCTCGAGAATCGGACCCTATTCTTGGGAAAACTGAAGGAAAAGTAGGCGTTAGTACAAAAATGCACTAAGTAGATAGACATGCATAAAAACATTGAAAACATGCTAAAAGGGATATTTTACTTGAATTTACACAATTTATCAAGTTTAAATATCATCATGAATATAGTGGAAAAGCATAAGTCATAAACATAGTCAATGGATAAATCATCATAACATAAGAGAAACATAAGTACCCTCAAAACATACTTGTGCAATGTATGGACAAGACCCCATAAATCTCACTCATGCTAAGTAAACCTCTTTAGGCCATCATTCATATTCACACCTTTAAGACCTTGAAAACTCACATAAAAGCTTCTTGAGTAACCATAGTTCATAATTCATTTTCTTGTTCTTGTTGTTGTGGAAATAAGTCTTAACCGACATGAGACCATGTGAGCTATACATGATCTCCCGATGTTACCTACACCGAAAAGGGTTGTTCTACTTGCCTAAGGTAGAACCATACTCTTAGCTTAGGTGGATCCACTAGCTAAATAACCTACGGGGGAACGTAGTTTATGGTATAAGAAGATTGCTTCTATAAACCCGGACTCAACTAGCGTACAAGGTCTTCATCTCATGAGACAAACTTTGGGAACCCGGACTCAACTAGTGTAAAAGCCTCCATCTCATATTAAATATCGACTCGGTGCTAAGCATTAATTCCCACAGAGTACATATTAAGTCATAACTTGATTCATTAATATAGCTCATTAGATCATCCGTGGGAATAACCTTTCACCGTCCATGTCTACATATAGATTCAATAGGTAAGAAAGCCTTTCAACCTTAGAATCTTCATATTGTGAGAAAACCTTTCACATCAAGTCATATTCATGCATAAGTGTGTATATGAGAATACCCTTTCGACAACACACAACTACATCATAATCATAGACACTTCACTCTCAAAGTGTTCTTAAAGCATATACATAAACTTCATAAAACATGCATAATATCATATTTCCCCCTTTCAATGGTCAAAGCTCATATAAAATCAACACATCTATAATTCACTACATTAGACATGGATATAAACATAATTCAAGTAACCCAATCACTACCTGCATAATCCCCTAACATACTCCTTTCAACAACAAACCCAGATCACAAGATCATAATTAGGAAATATAGGAATTTCATGGGTTCTTGGGGGATTTATCATAAAAAACCATAAGTAATCATCAATTCATACATAATATAACATAATTAAATCATTAGAATCTATTTTGAAAGGAACTCGTGACTTTGGAATCAAACCCTAACTTTTGGGGATTTCTATCTTTGAAATTGAGATTTTGAAGGGGCTCCATGGATGAAGGACTATCATACATTTGAAATGAATCCCAATGAATTTGATGTAAAGAACCTTTCTCCTTGAACCCTAGCTCCAACTTCCTTCTTCTTCTTCTTTGAGTTTTCTAGAGAGAGAATTTTTTGTGACGATGAAGTTTTGGGAATTGATTTGGGTTTTAGGAATAATGAGGTGAATGAATTAATTTAGGGGTCTAAAATCCTTATATAGGTGGTCTAAATTAGGCTAAAACAACACTACTTAATATTAATTAAAACCTGGAAAAGACCTTTAAGTCCTCACTTAACCGTCCCACAGACCCCACCAACGAGACTTAGCCGACGGACCGTGGATGGACCAACGTTCCATCTTGGTGAACCGTGGTTTGGGTTCTGGAACTTGATTTTCAAGACCTCATCCCACGACTCCCTGCCACGGATCGTGGACTCATCCACGTGGTGTGGATCCTGGTCTCGTGGTTCTCTACCTCAGGCAGTCTCCAGGGTATTCACCTACAGGATCACCCACGTGGCATGGATCCAACCACAGCCTGTGGATTACCCTCGTGGGGGGCACCTGGAGGTTCTGGAAAGTTGTTACACTATCCTCTTTTGGGTATGGGGAGTTACATCCATGACTCTAACCCTAACGTTAAGCTCTAGTTTAGCCTACTAATTTCTGGGGTGTTACAGATTCCACGATATTAGTCTAACATGGATGTGAAGTTACTACGACAAATCAAAATGGAAAAAGAACAAGTGAATCACAAATAAACAGTGAAGCAACATACACATAGTTGGCACACTAAAAATTGTGATTAAATGAACAATGGACCATCTCGAGCAAACTAAATAGATTTAGCTAGTTTTATAGATACAAAATTGAGCTGACAAATCGAAGGACCAACATACAATACCAAAGGAGCTTTTATCAAAGCTTTATTCATGCTTACAGCCCAATAATTCACAAGAAAACGACACTAAGAAAAATAGTAAACGAGAAAGCAAATACATTTTGCAGCAGAACATATACCTAAGCTTGAACATACAACACACCATATCGAAATAGACTGTAAGAGAGAGCGATATTACCTTTCTTGGAGCAGCGAGATCCTAGGACGACGAACTTGACCGTGAAGCTTTTCCACCACTGTGAGTTTAATTTGAGCATGCAAAGAATCAATACAAAGAAAAACCAGCTCTCGATTTTTCATCCTTTTTATGTAAAAAAAATAAAAATTTACTACTTGTCTCCAACCTCTATCTTAAAACTTATCTTTTCACTTGTTATTTCCCCCCCACCCCCACCCACCCCATCCTTTTTAACAGTGAATGAAAGGGATGAATGTATAGATGGAAATTGGGCGGAAATGGGCTAAATTTCAATGGATTTTTGAATTCCTACGCCTTTTTCAAGGCAAGGGATGGGTTGATATTATTTTTAGATTTTCCAGAAAAAGGAAAAAAGAGACGTGAGGATGTACTGTTGACGTCGTTTGGAGGCTGCTGCCGATGTTGATGTTGCGAACGTTGCTACGAATCTCGTACACGCCGTTCATTGTTGTTGTTGTCCTAAAAGCTAATGGATTTGCTGGATTTTGATCGGGTATAGTTGTTAATGGATCGTTGTTCTCGCAAAGAAGAAGAACAAAGCGGGGTCGGGTCGGGTATTGTAATACGTATTACTGTTGCTTGTATTTTGTTTTGCTGGGTCTTGAGGCTTGGAAAAAGAAAGATGACGTGGGCTGGAAATTGTTGAATTGGAAATAGAGTGGGCTGCCTCATTTGGCCCAAAATTTGGTCTAAAAAATGAATTAAGGATAAAGTCAGAAAGTGGCTAGCATTGCAATAACACGATAATCAAATTGAATTTAATCGGTGAGCTTTGTCACAATTTAAACGAGATGAATTAATATAAATTAATTAACGAGCTTCTAAATTATAACAAAATAAAATAATTAATTTAATTATAAAACTAATTAACTCAAAATATAAACCTAACTTAAATATTAACTTTGGATTAAATCAAAATATTTAAGTAAGAAATAAAATCTTTTGAGATGATTTTTGAATATTCATAAAATATACTAACTATACATATAAATATATATAAACAATAAACATTATTTGAAAATTATAAAAAAGTGACAAATCTATTTAAAAATTACTTGCAAACTATATTATTATTATTATTTTTATTTATTTTTTGAAATTTTATAAACCTAATTATTTTGAATCGTTTGAAATTGAAGAAGCTCAATGATTAATTTATATTGTGGAGGTCCAAAATTGGGTATGTATATCTATGTATATGCGCATCTATGGCAGCCGAGTTCGCAGCTTTGAGAAAATTTATGTGTATTTAAATATCTATGGCAAATGAATGAGCGGCTTTGAGAAGATACATATGTATATATATGTGTTTGTGTATCTATGTCATCTATGATAGGCAAGTACGTAGCTCTGAGGAGATATATGTGTATTTGTGTATGTATGAATTGTCGTACAAGTTTTAAGGTCTTGGTTCTCTTTCCAAATTTGATGTATGCTTCTCGAAATAATCTCACTGATAAGATATCTAATACTTGATACAATCTACACTACTAAAAAACTGCTAAAAAAGGACGGCCAAAAGCGACGGACTGTGTCGCTTTTTTGGTCAAAATCGACGGAAAAGCGATGCAGTCGCTTTTTGTCTCGACAATTTTCAAAAAACGACGGACTGCGACGTTTTTTAACTTCTTTTTATATAATTTTTAAAAAAAAATGTGACGGACTCCGTCGTTTTATTTTTATTTTTATTTTAATTTTAATTTCTAAAAGGCGACGCAGTCCGTCGCTTTTCTGGAAATTATTTTTTGGAAAATCCAGAAAAGCGACGGACAAAACCACGTTGTCCGTCACTTTTCTGTGTTTTTGTAAAAAATAAAACTCAGAAAAGTGACGGACAAAACCACGTTGTTCGTCGTTTTTTCTGCAATATTTTTGACACAATTCAATTCAATTCTACATTATTCAGTCCAATCAAACACACACAATTATAAACAATCTACACAAAACATAAAACAACAAATTTGAAATAACATTCAAAAGTATCTAAATCACAATTTAAAGACTTATAAAGTGTTTCAAAATTCGTTTAAAATTTTCAAAAAGTTCATAAATGTCCAGAGATCTAAACTAGGGAGTGGGATCTACATAATCATCCTCATTAGTATTGTCGTCGTCGGTGTCCTCGGGAGCCGAAGTAGTAGGTCGACGAGCGAGGTTCATGACTTGTTCTTTGATTTGCTGAATGGTCTCACTCATGCTTTGTTGTTCCGCTACTCTTCTTCGCTCCGACTCTGCCAGTGCCGATGTAAGTTGCGCTATTTGAGCCGACATAGCAGCAATCTCAACACCGTCAAGTGCATCAGCTTGACGTGATGATCCAATATCTTCTAAGCCTGATTGGAGTCGTCTTACATCGTTTCGAGAGCCTAGACCATAGAATCTACCCTTGTGTGTCCCCTTACCACTTTTTCTTTCCAAATCTGGGTGGACAGTTCAGGTGTCATTTCGACCGAACTATCTAAATTCTCAGCGACGTACTGATGAAAGTCATTCTGCATATTAAATATAAAAATTTACATCAAAATATATACATATCATAAATATATTCACTATTAATATATATTATTTATATTAAATAATTTACAAAAGTTTGTTCGGCCTTTTCCTCCACCCACACATTCGGATCCGACTCATTTTCTTTCTTCCTGACATGAGTCTTCTTGAAAACCTCTGGTCTCATGGGAGTGCGTCCCAATTTTTTTCCTATAAATAAAAATTGAAATTTATAACGATATATATGAATCAACTAATTATTTATTTAAAAGTTTGAATTAGAACTTACCATCTCTCTCGCAATTGTTCCAACGGTCTTTGCACCTCCGGTGTGCAACGAGCCACTCTTAAGACTGCCTTTAGCCTTTTTGGCTTGTTCTGACATTGCCTTAAACTTGTTTGTGTTCCAATATAGACCAAATTCATCAAAAACATGAGGCAACATTCAATCTGGACATTCACCATTATCCTGAACTTTCTTTAGCCAGCTAGACAGTCTAACGGATGCCCTCCTCTCAAATGTGGTCGTAATGACAAAATTGTACCTCGGCTCCCAAGTACACATAGTCTGAAAAGAAATTGAATAACGTTAATTGGATCGATAGTAAAAAAAAAACCAAAGTATACTAAACTTAACTAAAAAATATATACCTTAAATTCATTAAACATCGTCTGGCGTATACTGTTTGGAATCTCGCTCCAAGAGTGATAAGCATGTGTATAAAGTCTTCTAACACAGTCTTTTAAAGTCTGGGTAGCATCCTTTGCAGGATGCCACCTACAAAACACATAATAAATATGTTAGTTCATGAATAATATATTAAAGTATAAGAAATAAATAAAATAAACTAACAAATAGATAACAAAACAAACTTACGATGATCCATCCGGGTCAATCATGACTCCACCAAGTCTATCCTTCTGGCCAAGAGCTAAAGCAGGCATCTCATCATGTGGTGTAGTACTAGGTCTAGCTGTAGATGAAGGTGATGCATCAGGATGCACAAAACGTTGAGTCAATGAAGGCGTACCGGCCATAGCATCTGACTGCTCGCTACTAGAATCTCTAATCCTCATGGAAGATAACTAAGGAGATGTACTTGTGGGAGATGGAGTACCTGCCGATAAGGGTCGTGCTCTACGAATAGCATGTAAAGGTATGTCCTCGTAGCGTCGTGGAGGCAATGCCTGTGAAGTAGAGGAAGCACCAACTGGTCGATGGTAATTATGATAATATTGTTGTGGATCCGTCGTACCAAACGAAACAGCAAATATATGAGTATCATGGCTGATGCGCTCTGGCGCAAAAGAAATAGCTCCTGCAATATCCTCAGGATCTATGGGTCTCCTAGACTTCTTCTCTTTAGCCTGTTTAGTCTGGCTAACTGTAAGATGCTCGCGATGTCTATCACTGTCACCGCCTGATGACATCTGTATCCAAATTTACATGTATAATATATATAAAAATCATAAATTAAATAAAATTAGCAAAATATACTAACTTACATATATACTAGCTAGCATTCATTCTATATTATTCCTCCTCACTTGTGTCAATTCCATCATTCTCCCATTCTTCCTCCTTAGTTGTTTCATTTTCATTATAGTCCCATTCTTCGTCATCAAATGATTCATTTTCCTCATTCTTGGATATTTCTTCCACAACATTCAGTATCTCATCATCAGATACTTCTTCTAATATGTGTTGAGGATGTTGTAGTGTGGTTTCCAATTCAACATCAACTTGTTGTTGAACAATTGCAACATCATTTTGATACGCCACATCTAAGACATTGTCAATTTCAATTCTTCCCACATGCTTACTTTTTATAACAACCCACCAATCAGCTTTGTCTCTACGCAATGGATATGGAGCATAATACACTTGTTTAGCATTTTGTGTATATATATATATATATATATACTACATTTCAAGATCTACAAAGTGCAAGCTTAATTAATTCATAAATTTTAATTAAGTTTAAGATTTCAAATAATTAATTATATTAATTCTAATTAAGTTCAATTTATTATAAATTAAGTTAAAAGTTTAATTTCTAACTAATTAACTTCAAATTAAGTTTAATTATTAAGGTCACCAAGAATTAGTTATATTCAAGTTTAATTTCTAAATTCAAGTCCATATAAAAGTTATTAGTTATATATAAAGTTCAAATCCAATAATTTGTTATATTCAAGTTCTAAGTTCAATTAGTTCATGAAGTTCTAATTAAATTCAATAGTTATATTCATGTTTCATGTTCAATTAGTTCAAGTTCAAATTTTAAATTCAACTTCATATTTAATCTATAAAATTAGTTATATATAAACTTCTAATCCAACAATTAATTATAGATCAAGTTCTAATTCAAAAAAAAAGCTATTCATCACATTCAAACATTCATCAATATATATTCATAACATTCAAACATTCATCACAAAATACTCAAAACACTTCAATTACTAATCTAACTTCAAATTAACACTTTACTAACTAACAATTAATCAAAATTTAAAAAATTCTAAATTCAAAAATCTTCAATACAAAACCCTAATAATAATCCTAATTCAAAATCTTGAAAACCTTAACAAAAATCCCAATTCATTCACTAACTAACAACCTAAATTCAAAAATCTTCAATTCTATATACCTAACTAACAATAATCAAATCAAATTAATAATTGATTAAACACAACCCAATAAACTAAAACAAAAATATACTAACTAAAAATCAACTATAATCACAAGAATTGAAAAAAACTTAAAATTAGGAACTAACCTTAAAATGAGGAGAGAAGCAGCGACTGGCGGCGACCGGCAAGCAGTGAGGGAAGGAGCTGGGGCAGCGTATGGAGGTGGCGGGCGATGGAATAGAGTGAATAGAGAAGGGAGAGAATAGAGTGAAGAGAGAAGAAGAGAGAGAGAACAAAACTGGAAATCCCGATCTGGTCAAGATATTTTAAAAGAAGCGACAGACAGCGTCTCTTTGTCCGTCGCTTTTTTTAAAAATAGTTGACCGATATTTTGACCAAAAAAGCGACGGACTAAGAGACGTTGTCCGTCGCTTTTCTTAAATGTTTGACCAAATATTTTGATCAAAAAGCGACGGACTTTGAGATGTTGTCTGTCGCTTCTTTAAAAAATTAATTAAACAATTCATTATTAATTATATATATAGTTGGCGCAAAAATCCGCAAAAAAAGTGATGGACTAAGTGATGTCGTCCGTCGCTTTTTTTTAAAAAAAAAAAAAAAAAAATTTATTAAAAAGCGACGGACAGTGTGGCTAATGGCGTCGCTTTTATGTCCGTCGTTTTTTAGCAGTTTTTTAGTAGTGCTACCTCTTCTTCCTCCTCCTCTAAGTATGTATATATCCACAAGTGATACACGACAATCAGAAATGTCCAACCAAATAAGAATGTGACCAGTCCTAAAAATTAATATATGTATGCTATGAAATAGAGACACGTTCATATGAAAAGAGTACAGTAACGATTCCGGTCGTTGTGAGTGGCACCCACTAAATCACCTGGTGGAAGAACCAACTACCAACCTAAAATTGACCCTACATGTAATTTCTAAACCAAGACATAAATTAATTATTAAGAAAACTGTTTAAAAGCAACTAAGGAATTGAGTCCCCATAAACTCAATCAATAGGCAAAAAATTTATGCGGAATAAACCCCTAAGAACAGAAAATGGTAATATCAAAAATATAATGTAATCAGTAATGGGGATGCAACCCTGAAAAACTTAGAAAACATAATCTACTAGTCTAATGCTTGTTTCCTAAAGGATGGACAAGAAATGATAGAAGAACCCATGGAAGCCAGAAGAGTAGCTCACCCTCGATTTGAAGTCAAACGTCCCTTAATTGAGGATCACACAACCCGTAAAAGATATAAATGTAAACAATTTCCTAGATTATAGTAACATAAGACAACACATACAACAACAATCACCAATATATGTAGACTTCGAGTCACAATATCATGAAACAATAAATATTTGGATGCATGTCCCTCATGATCACAAATTTAAATGATCGGTCCTCTCAAAGAACCATAAACACCTACCTAGTCAACTCATGAAACCCACACATAGACTATAAGTCTATAGGCGCGGTACTGGAGACGACCAGAGTTAGTAATTATACTAGGCGTGGTATCAAAGCCAACTGTTAGTAATTATACCAAGCTTGGTATCCAAGCCAACCATTAGTATTCTTGTACTGTTATGGTACCTGAGCAAACCAACAATCACAAATAATCATGCACAATCACAAACACAATGAACAATACCACTTGAAAGTCACAGAAACAGGTCTATTTCATGAGGTCATTTCATATTTTCCCCTATGTTTTCCCTAACATGCATTGCACAAATGATACTATAAAGCAGTAGACATGAATACATATATAAACCGGAAAACAGATAACCAACAATTACCTCGAATCCAGCCTCTTGGAAACTCTAAAGTATCAGAGCTTTCCCCTTTTGAAGTGCCTTACCTTGTTCTTGGTCTAAAATAATAAATAAATTCAACAATCAATCACAAAGTGCCTAATTATGCCCAAATCCTAGCACCATGCCAATTTATGATCATCCTCCCCAACTTAGGACTTTTTCCACCATGAAATCATGCCAAAACCCTCATCCAAGAGTAATATCTAGATTTAAAGGCTTAATAATCACTTTGTAGTATTGAGGAGTAACAAACTTACCTTTACCAATGAATTTCGTGAGAAATTGAGTGCAAACAACCCTAAATCACTCCTCCCAATTCCTAGAATAGAAGTTCATAAAATAGGAGGTTTTAGGGGATATTTTTGCATCAAATTCTATTTTACCATGCTATAGTGCCTGGAGACTCATTCTATATCGGTCTAATTCCCTCTATAGTGGAATACACGAACTTCAGAGACTCCAAAATCCCTGAAAAACTCATTTTTCATAACATGCCTCCTTCCCTTGACGTCCCAAACTATCTATTTCACGCCGAATTCGATTCTGGGAGTTCTACTTGCCCAAATTAAATTCTGTGAATCCCTATGGGTTCCTTATGTCTTGGCTACATCAAAATAGCAACCAAGTGAAGACATTACACCCCACTATTCCCAGATTGTCTTAGACCCCACCTAGCCCAAATTCCGCCTGAGGCTGTTTAGCCTAATTTTTTTAACTCACTACTTGGAACGTTTTCTGGCCTAATTTTTTTTTACCATTGCCCTAGTCATAACGATCGGAATGGGTCATTACAATAGATATCAATTTACCCATCGCTTGTTTCCGAATGATCAAACAAAAAAAAAGAATTATGCTAAAGCATAAAAGAGGGTAGTACTTGAATTCTCGAACAAGTGAGCATACTTGGCTCGCATGTCCCTCTCGGTCTCTTAAGTACCCTCCTCAATCAGACGATATTTCAAATGAACCTTCACCGATTTGATCTCGTTCGTCCTAAGCTTCCCGACATCTCGATCAAGAATCACAATTGGTTCCTCTGTTTCCAGGGCTAAGCTTACCCTTCTTAGCAAATCTCATGACTCCTTTCATAAGTGACACCTTTAGTAGAACTTGATCACCCACCTGAAATGTCATGTCATTTACCTTGCAATCCGCCTACTCTTTCTGCCTACTCTAGGCTGCCAATAACTTAGCCTGGATTCCCCTCACCATTTCCTCAGCTTCCCTAACCAAATCAGCATCCTAAGATTCTACATCACCAGCTTCAAACAACCCTATTACGATCTTATCAATTATTTCAATTTTGATAGATCATGGTGGAGCTTGCAATAGTGAAAATTGTTTTTTTTTTAATTCTAAACATTAAACATTGTTTATACTTTGTTACTGGATTTTTGTTTATATAAAAAGTATAAATATTACGTAACATGTCTAAACATTGAATCACACATGCGCACACACAAGACACAACACCAGGTCCTCTATAACCCAAAGTTTAGCCATCTGAATCTTATTCAATCTACTCACCCCTAGTAATTATGGGTAGATCTGGATTAATTCAGCTCAATTCAACTCATCTATCTGATATACCTATTATACATTCAGTCGATAAGTAGGAATAACCCTTATGTGATGAGCTCTAGACATAACTAAACCGAATTTCTTAGTCATGTCTAAATCATTTGGCTTCATACCATTTGGTAGCTCCCAATCAAAACAATGAGCCAGTTGTGCTAGCGCAAGACGAATAGTTGTGAGTCCTAATTGTAATCCAGGACAACTTCTTCTTCCAGAGCCAAACGGTAAAATTTGAAAATCATGTCCACGAAGATCGATGTTGCTACCAATAAACCTTTCTGGTACAAACTTCTCGGGTTCAGACCAAACTTCTGGATCTCTTCCAATTGCCCAAGTATTTACTAGAACTCTTGAACCTTTAGGTATATCAAATCCATCAACTGCGCAATCTTCAATGGATTCATGAGGAATCAAAAGTGGTCCAATGGGATGAAGCCTAAAACCTTCTTTTATGACCATTTCTAAATACTCTAATTTTTCAAAGTCTGATTCTTCCACCATTCTATTTATGCCAACAACTTGTTCCAACTCTTTTTGTAATTTTTTCATTACTTTTGGGTGCCTTATAAGTTCAGAGAAAATCCAATCAATTGATGTTGCTGAGGTATCCTTTGAAGCCATTAGCATGTCCTGCATAGAGAGTTCTTTTTTAGTTGCTAAATTAATACTCATCACATGTATATTAAGTACATTATCAATTATTTTTACCCAAGTAAATTTAAGGAAAAGGAAACGAATCTTGCTTCTAATAAAAAAAAATCAGTCTAGACTATGTTAAGAAGAAGAATTTTTTAACGTACTTTTAAATAAAATATAAGATTTTAAAGAGGGAACAAAACAATCTTAGGGTTATTGTAACACAATTTTGTTACTAGACTCCTTGTTGGTTGTGAGTGAAATTATTTTTACACGTCAACGACTATAAGTTAAACTCAACTACAAATAGACCATGGAGTAAATGGACTATTACATTATCAAGTTATCCAAAAATATCTACAAATAACCCAAAAATATCAAAAAATGGAATTTGTGATCTTTAAAAATAGGACAAATTATTTACTTTAACAAATAAATATAACTTGCTAATGAAAATCTTCTTATACCATCAACAAAATATTAGTTAAACTCAACCAAAATTAACTTTCGGGATATTACGAGCAAAATAGCTTTGATATGGCGACGATCAAACTCAAACTCAGCTTCGCCAGATTGCATGATGTCCATCATAGTATCAACAATATCCTTGGTTTTTTTCTCCTTTTTGGAATCTTGAATATGTTCATCAATAACTCTCTCCAAAAATTCATCAAAAAATTTTGCCAATTCTTTTATACGACGAACAACTCCCTGCAAATCAAACACATCAAGAAATGAAAAAAATTCACCAATATTTGGTGTTGCTGTTATTACCATAGCTTCTTGAATCACATCTTAAAACCCCCTTTCATCAAATTCATCATCCATGTATTTTTTTTCCAAATATCATTAAACAAGCCATGTTGGAATTTAGTGTAGCAACTTTAGCACTAATATCAACTTCAACACCACTAGTAGCTGCCCGATTGATAAAAGTCACAAAATTTCTAACTTCTTGCTTTCTCATGGATTGAAACGAATTGATCTTGAGAGTACTAAGCAATTCTAACGTACACAATTTTCGCATATTTCTCCAATAAGGTCCATATTTTGCAAACGTCAAATTTCTCCGATTGTACACGACAAATTGAGCAACTCTATTCTTTGGTCGACTCGCAAAAATAAGATCATGTTTTTTCAAGAATTGTTCAGCAGCATGAGGAGATGAAGCAACAATTATAGGAACTAGACCAAATCTCATGCTCATTATGGGACCATATTTTTTGGCTATTTGATGTAGATTTTGGTGGACATTTTTCCCAATCATTTGGAGATTTCCTATAATTGGAAGCCCTTTTGGGCCTGGAGGGATTTTTTTATTCTTTTTCATGAATTTATTGTGTAATACTTGAATAATGTATAGCACTACAAGTAGTGCAACAACTTGTAAGAAAATTGAAGCCATGATATATGGAGAGATATTATTGTGTTTTAATTTTGCTTCATGACTCCCAAATTATAAAGATGTTAAGAGTTGGTTGGGGGTGAAGGAAATTCAATGAAAATATTAATTGTTATAATTCCCCATATGGCAAAAGGACAAAGAAAGAAAAAAAACAAAATTTAAAAGTGATAAATTTGTCTAGAAAATTCATGTGTTATAATTTGACTTTCAGGGTTCAATATTCACTTTAAAATTTAATTGAGTCAAATTTGCTTTTAAATTTTTTTAACTTGTGGTGAAAACGAATTATATGTTAAAACTCATACTTTTCATTGCCATCGTAACTTTCAACACAATATCATACACCACAAAAAAGAATACTTCATGTTTTTATGATTAAAACAAATCTGCTTAATATGATAAAAAGGGGGAAAACAACTAACAACCTACTCTCTCCGGGTTTTTTTATATGTTATCCCGTTTTATAAATAGTTGGACCATAATACTTATCATTTCATAAAATCAATGTATAAATTACCATATTCTTCCTATTATACTCTTGACAGAGTAGTTAATTAGTCTTGAAAATATATGTTATGACCAACCTAGGAAAACTAATAAGTAATTAATATACATTGGAGTACGTCATACATTGATTAATTACTCTCTTCATACTTGTCAGTTGTCATTCCAAATGCATTTTAATTTTTGAAATCTAGAATATTCATCATTTATTGAAAAGTTGACTTAAGAAAAAAGATTAAATAAGGGTAAAAGACTAAAGTAACTTAGTTTCTTAATGCAAGTGCAATTTAAAAAGTGACATATAAAAAGAAACGGATGAAGTATTATATATCTATATTTAATATTGCACTAATAATATATTATTATTTTTTTCTTTTTGGGAAAATTAGCTATTTAGTCATAATACCTAACATAATTAGTCAAAACAACTACACTTTAAAATATTTATATAAAATGTAAGAATGTCAATATTTTCAAAAATAATTTGTATCCAGATTTTATTATTTATATTTCCTTTTAATTATCAAAAGAGTCCATCATTGAACCAAATTCTAACAAATAACCGATTAAAATAAAAAAACAAATACAAAACTACCCATTAATATTCTTTCCACATCTTACATGTTTCCCACCTTTCACGTTTCTCAGTTAAAAAATTTATTTCTCCCCACCTTTCACGTTCACAGTTTCTCTTTCTTCATGTTTTTCTGCTAACCTAGAAACACAAATTATTCAAAGTTCTTATAGATTCTTCAACAAAATCTCTGTATTAATTCAAGGAATTTCTCGGTTGGATACAAAATCTCTATATTAATTCAAGAAATTTCTCGATTGGTAAAGGTAATTTCGATTATTTATGTAGATTTCTTTTGATTTGTTTTCAAAATCACCGATTATGGTGTATATTTCGGATTGTATATTTTACGGATTTTTCGTCAATTTTTTCAATTTTTATGCGAGTTTGTTTTGATATTCATCTAATATTTATGTATTTCAGATTTTTAGTCTTTAAACAATTTTTTTGTGATTTCATTTTAAAATTTCAGATTTATTAGAATCTACAAATTCATTCATATGTTTATTTTTTGTTTGATTTTTAATACATTTATATTTGATAATTTCAAAATTTGCTCTTAGGGTTTTAGATTTGGTGTTTTCATAATCATCAAGTATTTTGTATTTCGAATTTTTCAACTTTTAAACATTATTGTTCATTTTGTTTTTAGTTTGTTTTCAGATTCATTAAGTATTTTTTGAGATTTCCCTCTTTTATGTATTTCAGATTTTTCGACTTTTAAACACTATTGTTCAATTTTTTTGTGATTTTATTTTCATATTTGAGATTTAGTAGATTATAGTAGTCTACATTAGCACTCATACATCATATATTGTTTGATTTTTTTTATACATTTATATTTAATAATTTCGAATTTTGCTTATAGGGTTACTAATGCACAAGTGAATACGAATTCAGATTCGATTTTGATGGAAAAAATCAGAAAAAAGAACATAGCAGATGAAGAAGAAGAAGAAAGAAAGACTCAAAGAAGAAGGTTGCAAAATTGTATTCATACCAGAATTGTATTCATATTAATTTTTGTTTGTCAATTAGTTTTCTTTTACTCATCATTTGTATTTTTATTTTAAAACATTGTATTTATTTTTTAGTTTGTAGTCATTCAAATAGGTATATAATGTATTCATCACAATTCTATATATTATGATTGAATACATAATTTATAGAATTGTGACGAATACATTATAAGAAGGGAAATAGAAACTTATTGGTATTCATTTTTTCATTTGAAATACAAAATCATATTGAAATACAACCTGATATTTGAAATACAAATTTAGTAATACATATTTTGTATTTTATTTGGCTAAAGCAATATAATTTTTATGAATACATAAAATATAAAATTGCATCGAATACATTGTATTCATTCTGCGTTTGATATACAAAATGATATTGAAATACAACCTGATATTTGAAATAAAAACTGAGTCAGAAAATACTTTCTGCAAATTTAAAGTGAATTAATAATATAACAAAATTGGATATTGAAATATAAATACAATTTATTTTGAATACATTTACAACTAATTTGTATTTATATTTTGATATATACTTCACAACTGCCTTTATTTTTGTACTTGAACTAGAATGCCAAAGAGTTGTATTCATCATAAATATATACCAACAATTTTTGTATTTTAAATTAACTATACATATCATTAGGTATTCGAATACATTTCGAATGAACACATATTCAAAGAAGTTCAAACATTTAAATATCCAAAACAGAGGGCATTAGAAATTTTCCAACACTTTCACTCATATAAGATATAAAATACAAACTACTGTTTTCAAAAAATAAAAATTGAAATTCTTAAGAACAAAGGAAAAAAACGCTAGAAAGAAAAATGGCAATATATGCTCTTTCAAAAACGTAATTGATGTTAAATTTTTAAAAAAAATTACCATTTTTGAAATTTTTTGTTCCATGATTTTCTCTATTCTGTTATTAATTATTTGTATTCTTTCAAATTAATCAAAATAAAATAAATACATAACTCAGCCCTTGACAAACTAAAATATTGACATTTTAAATAAATAGTAAAACTATTGCTAAGGAGTCCTTTAAAAGCTAAAATATTGTTGTTTTGAAAAATTTCCCTTATTTTCTTCATTACAAATTATAAACCCACTTAAAAATTGTAGTCATTTTTTCTATATGACTTAACTATGAGTTACTTTATCTGTATCAGTTATAAAAGCCTTTAGGAGATCAAATTAATTTTAAATTTTCATTGTATTGAAATTTAAAATTTCATTAAAAGGATTGAAAAAATCAAGGAAAACAAATTATCGCATGTATCAATTATTAAAATTTTAAGATATATATTTTATTCATATTTGTATTAAAAATTCATTAAAAATAATCTGGCAATTCTAATTTCTTAGAGTTTTTTTTTTAAAAAAATCACTGGCATTTTTTTATGAACCACATACGAAGTGACATGTAAATGTTATACCGGTGACCTTTTTTTGTAGTATGACTAAATATATTTGTTCTTAAAGTTAACATCATTTGTTTACAATTTTTTTAGAACTATACATTTTACCTAATTACAATAATAACATTTTTCTTAAACCTATTAAGTTGAATCTAAGAACAAAACAGGTCCAAATAAATAGATCATTCATATATAATTAATTGAAGGGAAAATTGTATGAAATAGCAAATTATTAATTCAAATTAAATGTTATAGCCATAGTTTATTTTAATTGTAATTCGCAGCAAACATCCCTTTTTTTGTCATCTGATTCGGTATACAAGTAGCCATTTTCGATATACAATTAGCCATTTTATACATTTCGGTATAAAATGTATAAAATGCGTTTGTGTTTGTATAAAGCGAGAGACAAGTGTATATACAAATACAAATACATATATTTTCGTCTTATACACTTATAATTATACAAATACAGATCTTATTATATAAATTATAATGTATAAATGAATTTATACAAAACTGAACAATTTGTATAAAATGGAATGTTTGTAGCGAATTATACAAATCAAAAACTCCATAGCAAACATAAAATTTGTTATGCAGCACAATTATGCAAACTATAGCTGTAACATACAAATATGATTTTTATGTTTGCTATATGTGAAAGTTGCTCTTAATTGAAAGGAAAAATAATCTAATATACAATTTATTTTATTATATTCTCTAAAATTCCTTATCATTTGAAAAAATTACAAAAATTCCTACTTTACATGATGTATCAGTAGGATACATCACTTTACGCGACGTATCAGTCGGATACATCACTTTACGCGATGTATCGAAACGTTACTTTACGCAATATATTAGTAGGATACATCACTTTACGCGATGAATCTGTCAAATATATCACTTAAGGTGATGTATAAGGATGTATGCGATGTATTGGGACGTTGAATAATATATCTGAAATCAAGACGCGATGTATCAGGGTATTGAGGGATGTATTTAAAATTGGGACGCGATGTATCGGGACGTTTCGAGATATATCAGTATTCCACCATTTTTTTATAATTTGAAAAACAGTGGGGATAGGATGTAATTAGTTTTTAACACTATAAGATTTGTTTAAAATCTACTAATTGATGTTATACCCCATTTTTTAACTCGCATCAAATAGCGTACGACATATTGATGATTCCTAAATAATTAACTTAAGAAGTCGCTACCTATTTATTTTCTAAAGGCTAATTAGGACACCTATTTTGCTAAAGTGATGCTAAATTAATTTAAAATTAAAGTCTGCTTAACCCTATGCAATTCTAGGTAACGGTTCTAATCTATCCTAAAGGGAAGGGGTATGACATTCTTTGAGATCCGTTAAAAATGATTACCAACAAAACTTAGGTTAATTAAAAAAATTAAATAACCATTAAAAGTTTAAGAGAAAATTAGTATTTTATATAAAACTTGACATGATTAGCCTTGAAAAACAAATGTTAAAGTGTAAACCTTTAAATTATACTACTAACTTTATATATGAAGATCTGAAATAAAAAAGTAAAAATAAAACGCCATCCAACTTTAAAGGTTTCAAATTAGTTAAAACTCAATTATTATTATTTTTTGAGTCAAACAGCTTGAGGAAATGCATGTAACTAGTTGAGTCTTGCTTTTGAAATACATATTTGAAGGAAAATCTTTTCACAAAATTAGTTTACAAAAATTTCTTAAAGCTCACGATGTCAAATTTTCAATATATATATATAATCAAAGCTACCAAAAAGTTTGCCTTTTAAAACTTCATTATATAACTATTTCATGCTAAAAAAATTATATTTAAAGGTGTTAAGAAAAGATGTATTTTTACACTCAAAATTTGTCTTTTAAAAACTCAAGATGCTTCTCTTTAAAGCTAAAAGTTTACATTTTTTTTAACCTTAAAATCTGATCTTGAAAAGTGTTGGAATAAAATTGTGTTTTAAGATTTTAGTTGTTTATCAAAAGTACTATTCAAAGATTGATACAAATCTATTTAAGAGAAAAGTCCACCTTCTTTGCGAAGTTATGCTCACTTAACCCAACAAACAAGTCAAGTAACAAGTGAAAAAATAATAATTTAAAAATCATTTTAAGCCAAATTAATATACTAAACCCAATCTCTCTCTCTCTATATATATAAAGCTGGATATAAACAATATGAAGTGGCACCTCTCTATGACCTCCATTCCTATTTATCTTTTATCTCCTTTTTTGACATTTTATATTTGTTTTCTATTTTTAAATTTATACTTTAAAAAACTGAAAGTGTTTAAATGCATTACCAATTAATCACATCCCTTTTAAACATTCCTCAAATTAATATACATTTAAGTAAATGGAAGATAAAGAGATCAAAAGCTTTTTATTTTTCACAACTGTTTATATTTGGCCTATAAAATAGAAACATTTGATCATCCATAAACAACAACAATAGACTCCTTCGCCTCTTCTTCTTCACGTCAATCAATTTCTGAATATCACGTTGTTTATAAAGAAATGTCATGCAACAAGCGTACCTACTAAAAAAAAAAGACTTTTTTGAAAGGATGTTGCACTATAATTTTTCCTACAAAGAGATATTTCTTGGGGGAAAAATTCATTTGGTTGAGAAATTCCTTCGCCTCTTCTTCTTCACGTCAATCAATTTCTTAATATCACATTGTTTATCAAGAAAGGTTATGCAACAAGCGTACCTCCTCAAAATAAAAAACTTTTTCAAAGGATGTTGCACAATAATTTTTCCTACAAAGAGATATTTGTTGGGGGTAAAAATCATTTGGTTGAGAAACTTATAAGAGTGTAGATTGTTCAAAGCGAAGAAGAATATTTGGAGAAAGAATCAATTTATTTATGAAATTCATATCAAATTAAGAGAAGAATAAGGAAGAATTATTTGGAGGAAAAATTAATATATTTATGAAATTCATATCAAATTAGAAGGAGGATAAGGAAAAATTTATTCTCATTTGAAAAGAGCCAAAATTAATGCTGACATTATTTCTTTCAACTTATTTGTTCTACTAATTTCTTTCTTTTTTATTTTTTCTTAAAAGTATTTTCTATTTTATTTTTTCTTTTATGATATCATGCAAATATTAGTTACAAGAAAGAAATCTAAAATTTATATTATATAATACCATGATAAATGAACATGTGTGAGTGCGTGCGTGTATATATCCCCTCCGGTACAAATTTGTTCAGGGACACTATTAATTTTTCTCAAGTTTTCAAATAGTACTCCCTCCGTTCCTATTTAGTTGTCCACTTTAGAAATGACACACAGATTAAGGCAACAATGATTAACATAGTGAAGTTACAATTTTACCCTTATAGTACAATTTATAATTCCAAAATAAATTCACTCAAGATAACTAATCAATGCTGGGAAGTTCATAAGTTTATTTAATTACTTTATTTATGACAACTTTTCACTTCAAAATTACAGCCACTTCTTTGAATTCAAGTGAAATAAATTGGAGGGAAACAACATACACTTTTACAATTTTTTGTAACATTTAAAAATTTCCCACCAAAATATTTTGTTATAAAAAAATGCGTCAATGAAATATTCTGTTATAAAAAAAATGCTTCAATATAAGTGAGTCTTCTACTTTGATAGGAGTATTAGTTGAAACTTCAACTTTATTTCTGTCCATTTTTTTAGTAAAAATTTTGTTCAAATTTTTTACTAACTAACAAAATGCTTTATGGGTAACTTAAAAGGACTATGTAACTCCCCAAGCATAATATATGTATTGTCTGGTTCCAAAAATGATGAATTACAACTTACTAGAAATTTTCAAGAAGTTTAAAGGCAGAACGCATAAGCGGCTCCTTGAACTTGTAAGGATTTTCCGTATAGACACCTTAACAAGGAGTCATTCCTATTAAACACTTAAACCACTCAAAAAGTGTACCTATCAGACACACCTGGCTGACTTGGCACTTATCGTGTGAGACATTTTTTTTAAGGTGGAGCGCGTGACATTACACATCTCCTACGTGGAAAATCTAATCCTATTATTATAATACACATCACAAAACACCCAACCCCACACCGGCCAATGAAACGATGACACATGTTGATTGGATTAAATTTTTTTAAAACTATATTTAAATAATAATTCAAAAGGAACTTCAAGAAACAAAAATATATATTAAATTAACCCACTCCCACCCCACCCTTCTTCTTCTCCATTGGAACTTATTTCCTATTTCACAGTGTCGCTACACCTCAACCACTACTTATTTCCATTTCCAATGTCGTCGGATTTTAATTCCTAAGCATTGAGACGCTGCACCTTAACTGCCACTAAACCATAGCCTCCACTCATTTCTTCTTCTCAATCGAATCTTATCCCTTTCACCGGCGTCAATAATACACCATTGCTATCCATCTAAGCTAACCCCTCAATCACCTTTCATTCTATTAGCATTAAACCTTTCATTCATGGTCTTCATCTTCTTTCACTAGTCATCATTATCACAATTACATGAAAAAATAATGAACTTTTGTCGGAAAAAAATAATCAATAACTTTGCTGGAATATTATTTTCATCGGAAACAATGGAGCTTTGTCGGAATATTTAAGACCTTAATTAGATCTACATAAAAAACTAAAAAAAGGGGGAAAATGGAAGAATAATTGGAGGGAGGAAGATGGGAAGAAGACGTTGTTTCTTTCTTTTTTTTTAATTAATTTTTTTTTATTATTATTATTATTATTTATTTATTAATTTAATTTAGGTGTATAAGTTGAAAAGAAAAAGAAAAAAATATCATTTTTTAATCTCCACTGTAGCAGCAACAATGGTGAGATGTGGAGAAGAAAGAGATTAAAAATAAAAAAAAGGGGAAGAATCTAGGGTTGGATAAATAAAAGGTGAAGATCTTGACCATTAAGTATGTTAAAGTGTGCCAATCAGACACATCAGCTTTTTTTTTCTCACTTCACGCGCTCAAAAGGAGTGCCTCACACGATAAATGCCAAGTCAGCCAGATGTGTCTGATATGTACACTTTTTGAGTGGTTTAAGTGTTCAATAGGAAGAAGTCCTTGTTAAGGTGTCTATACGGAAAATCCTTACAAGTTCAAGGGGTCGCTTATGTGTTCTGCCAAGTTTAAATAAGGGTATAATAGGAAAAAAATTGTTGTCCTTTTTTGATTTGTCAAAATGGACAACTAAATAGGGGCAACTAAAAGAGGAAATATGGACAACTAAATAGGGACGGAGGGAGTATTTAATAGTTGGGATCATTTCATTATATATGGCTACTAAAATAATTAAAAATCTTAAATAATTCAAATAAGTAAAAAAACAAAGATAGAATTTAATATATAAAACGTTTTCAAAAGTAAACTCAAATGTTAGGATTACATTTTATTTTTGTATTTATTAATTGATAGGATTTCACCTCAAAGGATTTTTTATTTTTTTTTGTGTGTTAGATATAGTGGGTTAGTCCATTATATTTAAGGTAGTCATATTTTACCTTACTATTTTATATTTAAGGTAGTCATATTTTAATTATTTTCATCATTAATGCTATTAAATCTCATTTCCATTTCTCAATTATCTCATCATTAATGCTTAAATCACTCATTTTTCTTTCTTTGAGTTTTTTTTTAAGAATTTATTTAACTTAAGGAATTAGGTATTATAACTTTATATGCGTTGTATTTTATTTTTTTTAATCAGAATTTAATTTATCATTTTTTTTTAATCATTTCTTTGGCTAAAAATCTATATCTATATATAATACTAAAGTTAAATGACAAAAAAAAA
>JAJOOO010005905.1:0-43810 GCA_029582685.1 Solanum piurae
TATCTAATAGTCTAGTGTCGATTGGTGCGAAGTAATAACTAAGACAAACATCGATGTGATGTCTAATATGAGGTAAAGGTAAGGGTTAGTAAATTATACACACGTAGCCGGACCAAGGTGCAGGGTGAAATTCTCTAGATGCCGGACCAAGGTGCGGGGTGAAATTCTCTAGATGTCGGACCAAGGATTTAGAAATACCTAGCTTATCACTTTGTATGTAGTACACTAGGAAAGGATTCCTATTACTAGGATTACTGCGTTATGAGCTTGTGGGGAACACGTATACCCTAGTTAATTCTCTCATCTTGATAACAACCAAAATTGACTTTTGTTTACTGATTACTTACTGAATTCTTACAATTTGTTTCTCAAATCCCCCCATTTAATTACTTGTTTCTGGAAGTAATTTGATTAAAACGAATATAATTATTGGTTAAATTTAAGTCTAAACCATTTTTCTCGTGGGATCGACCCCAACCTACAAGTTGGATTCTTTACTTGATAACGATCGCTTATGCTTCTTTAGGGAGGTGTAATTTGAGTGTATCAAATTTTGGTGCCGCTGCCGGGGAATTTGACTTTTAGATTAATTTTAACTACATTATTGAACTTTAGTCAAATATTTCCTGATTTTACTTTTTCTTTTTCTTTTTGTCTCTCTCAAGTTCTGACTCTAGTGTATGCCAAGTACACAGAGCCAGAGTGAACCACTTACTCCTTACGATCCAGAGTTGAACCGAACTTTGCGAAGAATGAACAATCAAGGAGTTCAAGTTAATCCTATCGGAGGCAATCTAGGTGATGATGTTGAGTTGCAACCTCCGAGGGTAGTTGGTGGGGACAACCAGGTTCCAGCTGAAAATCAATATGGAGATGCATTGAGGATGCAGGGTCTACCAGGCCCACGACTGCATGACAACTATAGGGGTAACGTCAATATTGCTGACTCAGATGGACCTCTTGTCCTACCCCCTTTGCCTCCGGGGCACACATTTGTAGTGACTAGTAGATTGATGCAGATGCTTACAACGAGGGGCTTGTACTCGGGGTTTCCATCGGAGGATCCATATGATCACATAGCCAAGCTAAGGGTGGTTTGCAAGAATTGTGTAGGTCGACCATACTTGGATATGGATGTCATCGGATTGCGAGTGTTCCCTCTATCACTGACAGGCGATGCTGCTGTATGGTTCACTGAGCTTCCTTATAACTCAATCTATACATGGAACCAACTGAAGGATGTGTTCTTAGCAAGATATTATCCAGTGTCCAAGAAGCTAAATCACAAAGATAAGGTCAATAATTTTGTGGCGTTACCTGGAGAGTCTGTGAGTAGCTCGTGGGACAGATTCACTGCGTTCATAAGAGGTGTTCCAAACCACCGTATTGATGATGAATCACTGAAGGAATATTTCTATCGAGGTCAGGATGACAACAATAAAGCAGTGCTTGATACTATTGCTGGAGGTTCATATGGTGAGTGCACATACGCACAAATTGCAGAAAAATAGGAGAAGATCTCTCGCAACAATAAAGCATGGAGCACTAGGAGGTCGGATACTGGGAGAAAAACATTTGTCGTTCATGCTACAAATAACCATTCTGCGGATGAGATTCGGGAGGAGATGGCTCAGATGAGGACCAAGTTGGGGTTGGTATTGAAGCATGTGAGCGGAGGTGCAGAAAAGGTAAATGATGTGAACTACTTGACTAGAAATCCACCACCAGTTGAAGAATGTTACTATGAAGAGGATGCTTATGCGGTGAATGATTAGACGGGGGGTTTCCAATCAAACTCCCAAGGATCCAACATGGAAAATTGGCGCCAAGGTCAAGGAAACCAAGGTCGGAACTATGGCAATTACAACCGAGAGGGTCAATATGTCAGGGATGGGAATTTCAATCGCGACAACAATTACAACCGAAACAACTATGGCAACTAAAACGATCGGGTTGGACCTTATGTTCCCCTTCGAAATCAGGAATCTGGTACTAAGGAAGCTGGAGGAAATATGGCGCGTATTGAAGATATGATGCAGAAGATGATGAGAAGGTTTGATGCAACTGATGAGAATGTGAAGGAGATGAGAAACGACTTGTCTGGTATTGGTCAAAAGGTTGATGCCCATGCAATATCAATAAAACATCTAGAGCAGCAGATAACTCAGTTGTCTACTACAGTGAACCCACATCAACCTGGCACTCTTCCTAGCAACACCATCCAGAATCCAAAAAATGATGGTCATTGTATGGCAGTTACTACTCGAGGGGGTAAGCAAACCATTGATCCACCTATGCCGTCTGTGGTGGATGTTGAGATTAGAAAAGAAGATGATGTGGTAGAGGGTAGAGAAGAGTCGAAGACTGTGACAGAGAAAGAAGCGGAGATATCTCAAAAAGTGGTCCCCATACCTAGACCTCCACCACCTTTTCCACAGAGGTTAGTGAAGAAGACTGAAGATGGTAAATATCGCAAGTTTATTACTATGTTGAAGTAGTTTTCCATCAACGTGCCATTGATAGAAGCTTTGGAGAAAATGCCTGGGTATGCAAATTTTATGAAAGATATGGTAACAAAGAAAAGGTCTGTGAGTTTTGAAGATGATGATAGATTGCAACATTGTAGCGCTATTGCTACAAGGTCTCTTGTGCAGAAAAAGAAACATCCTGGTACTTTCACGATTCCATGTACTATATGATTGTTACACTTTGCTAAGGCATTGTATGATCTTGGTGCTAGCATGAACCTCATGCCATTGTCTATTTATAAGAAGTTGGGTCTAGGGGATCCAAAGCCTACTATGATGCGGTTACTTATGGCCGATCGAACCGTGAAAAGGCCCATTGGTATCCTCCATGATGTGCTAGTGAAAGTGGAGTCGTTCATCTTTTCGGCGGATTTTGTGATTCTTGACTTTGAGGTTGATTTTGAGGTTCCCATAATGCTTGAGAGACCATTCCTTGACACAGGGCGTGCGTTGGTTGATATGGAGAAGGGGAATATGAAGTTTAGACTGAACAATGAAGACGCAACTTTCAATATTTGTATGTCCATGAAGCAGAGTGGTGAGCTCCAAACGGTCTCTGCTATAACTTACAGAGTTGAGAGTGAAACAGAAGTGCAAATTGAAGAGCGACTAGGTGTTGAGGCACTAACAGTAGTTATTATGAATTTCGATAGTGATGGTGTTGAAGAGTACGATGAGTTGGTAGCTGCACTCTATAGGTGCGAATATTGGTCAAAACCAAAGAGGTATGAGTTAGACATGAAGAATATTGAATCCTCATCCGCGAGACCATCTATTGTGGAGGCACCAAAATTGGAGCTTAAGGCTCTACCACCGCATTTGAGGTATGTATTCTTGGGTAGAGATAATACTTTGCCGATCATCATTGTGGCAGATTTAAATGCGAGACAAGTAGAGTGCTTAGTGACTGTGTTAAAGAGGTTCAAGCTAGTTATTGGGTGGACTATTGCGGATATCATTGGGATTCCTCCCGGTATTTATTCTCACAAAATCCAACTCATGCCAGATCACAAGCCTAGTACCGAGCACCAGAGAAGACTAAATCCACCTATGCAAGAGGTAGTTAAAAAGGAGATCATCAAGTGGTTGGATGCCAGAGTTATTTATCCCAATGCAGATAGTAATTGGGTGTGTCCTGTGCAGTGTGTGCCTAAAAAGGGTGGTACTACTGTAGTTCCAAATGAGATAAATGAGCTTGTTCCAATGCAAACCGTGACCGGATGGAGAGTCTGCATGGATTACCGGAAGTTGAATGCGTGGACAGAGAAAGACCACTTTCCTATGCCATTCATGGACCAGATGTTAGATAGACTTGCAGGCAAGGGTTGGTATTGTTTTCTTGATGGGTATTCAGGTTACAATCAAATTTCTATAGCTCCAGAAGACCAAGAGAAGACCACATTCACTTGCCTTTATGGGACTTTGCTTTTAAACGGATGCCATTTGGGTTGTGCAATGCTTCAGCGACCTTCCAGTACTGTATGATGTCGATATTTTCTGATATGGTGGAGGACACTATTGAAGTGTTCATGGATGATTTCTCTGTAGTAGGTGACTCTTTTGATCGATGTCTGGATCATCTGGCTGAGGTTCTTAAAAGGTGTGAAGCCTGCAATCTGGTGCTAAATTGGGAGAAGTGCCACTTTATGGTAAAAGAAATGATAGTTCTGGGTCATCAGATTTCTGAGAAGGGCATTGAGGTTGATAGAGCAAAGGTAGAGGTAATTGAAAAGCTTCCACCACCTATCTCTGTAAAAGGTGTTCAAAGTTTTCTTGGGCATGCTGGTTTCTATTGGAGGTTCATCAAGGAATTCTCTAAAATTGCACATCCACTGTGCAAACTGCTCGAAAAGGAGTATAAGTTTGATTTTGATGATGCTTGTCTGAGAGCATTTGGAGAGTTGAAGGATAAGTTGGTCACTGCACCTATCATTATTTCACCGGATTAGGCACAACCGTTTGAGGTAATGTACGATGCGAGTAGAGTGGCGCTTGGTGTAGTATTAGGACAGAGGAGAGAGAAAATTCTTCACCCTATTTACTATGCTAGCAAAGCTCTAAATGTGGCCCAGAAGAATTATACTGTGACTGAACATGAAATTCTTGCGGTAGTTTTCACATTCGAGAAATTTTGATCCTACTTGCTTGGTACCAAGGTCATAGTGCATACTGACCATTCTGCATTGAGGTATTTGATGGCGAAGAAGAA
Organism: Solanum piurae; assembly: GCA_029582685.1. Taxonomy (NCBI): domain Eukaryota; kingdom Viridiplantae; phylum Streptophyta; class Magnoliopsida; order Solanales; family Solanaceae; genus Solanum; species Solanum piurae. The sequence goes on from JAJOOO010005905.1 coordinate 4,738, forward strand.
TATAAAACCGAGGTTGATTAGATGGGTATTATTGTTGCAAGAGTTTGATTTTGTGGTAAAAGATATAAAGGGGACCAAAAATTAAGTCCAGATTAGAGGAAGAGGCTATGCTAAAGTTTGGTGATAGGGATGAAATTAATGATGCTTTTCCAGATGAACATGTATTGGCTGCTTCTCATGATCTGATTCCTTGGTTCACAGACTTTGCTAATTATTTGGCAAGCAATTTGGTGCCCCCGGATTCGTCTTTTCACCAAAGGAAAAAGTTTATGCATGATGTGAAGACATTCTTTTGGGATGAGCCTTACTTGTATCGTAGTTGTGCTAATGGGATTATTCGTTACTGTGTGCCCAAGGTTGAGATGTTGAGTGTACTTGAAGTATGTCATTCATCGCTTGTTGGTGGGCATCATAGTGGTATTCGGACTGCACATAAGATTTTGCAATGTGGGTACTACTGGCCTACCATCCACTAAGATTCTCATGATTTCGCCAAGTCTTGTGATCGTTGCCAAAGAGAAGGAGGGATTTCAAAGAGGCAAGAACTTCCTATGAATCCTATATTGGTAATAGAGTTGTTTGATGTATGGGGCATTGATTTTATGGGTCCATTTGTGAGTTCACATGGGATTAAGTATATTCTTGTTGTGGTTGATTATGTATTGAAGTGGGTGGAAGCAGTTGCGCTCCCTAACAATGAAGGTAAAAGTGTCACCGCATTTTTGAAAAAAAATATCTTCTCCAGATTTGGTACCCCGAGGGAGATTATCAGTGATGGAGGTTCCCACTTTTGTAATAAGTTATTCAAGGCGCTACTTGAGAAGTATGGTGTCCGCCACAATGTAGCCACTCATTACCATCCGCAGACTAGCGGGCAAGTTGAAGTGTCCAACGGAGAGATCAAAATGCTAATAGAACGGATTGGTCAAGGAAGCTTGATGATGCTCTATGGGCCTATCGCACTGCATACAAGACCCCCATAGGTATGTCTCCTTACCAACTTGTCTATGGGAAGTCTTTCCATTTACCGGTAGAGCAAAAGCATAAGGCTTTGTGGGCGATGAAGAAGCTAAATTTGGATTGGGGCGCTGCATCTAATCAAGGAATGAATGAATTGAATATTCTTGATGAGTTTTGCCTAAAAGCTTATGAAAGTTCAGCCTTGTACAAGGAGAAGATGAAGAGGTATCATGATCAAAGAATTGTAAAGCGAGAATTTGTTGTGGGTGATTTTGTGCTTCTATTTAACTCTAGGTTGCGCTTGTTTCCGGGCAAACTCAAATCCAAATAGACCGGGCCATTTTTGCTCACAAAAGTGCTCCCCCATGATCGGTTGAGCTTGAGAACAGTGAAGGAACAATGTTCATGGTTAACAGGCAAAGGATCAAGATCTATTTGGGAAACACAGAAAGTGTGCAAGAAGTTGTTGAGGCCTATCATCTTGATGAAGTCTGAGTAATAAAGAGGCCTGCATCGTGCCGCGACGTTAAATTAAGCGCTGCTTGGGAGGCAACCCAGGATTTAAAATCTAGACAATAATAGTTTTAGACAGTTGTTTTAGTTTTGTTTTAGTGTTGGCTAGACATAGCATAGGGTCCGTGTCTAAAAAGTGTCCAGAAAATGTAAAAAGAAAGAGCTAATGGTTGCTATATGTGCAGGGGCTAAAAGCAGAATCTGTAGAAAAATGTCTGGTGCAGCAGTCTACGGACCCCATCGACGGTCCGTCGTTCACTCCACGGACCGTGAATGGTGTCCGTAGACCCCAGGTAAGTCCCTAAATTTTTCTAAGTGTTGAGTTGATCTACAGTCCCGACCTACGGACCGTAAGCGGGGTCTCGTAGGTCGAAACCCTAGTCTGTCTGACCCGACCCAGACTCCCTCTATTTAAAAACCCCAAAGTTTAAAACATTTCCCACTCTTTCCAAAACTCTCATCCGAACCCCCACACACCAAAGTTCAAAAATTCACTCCCTCACACCACCCTCTATCAGATCTCCCTAAGAAATTCATCCCCACAATCCACATACTCACACCCTTCCCATCTTTCCCAAAAATTCCCATCATAAAGAGAGTCCGGTGTTCGGGTACAGTACAACGTTGGGTCAAATTCAGTCAGAGTCTAAGTCTCGGCACACAATCACACCACTCCTCATTTCTTGTACGGTAATTGACTGTCCCCTCCCTTTGAATTACGATTCATAGCTTGAATAGGGTAAGTCGAGAGTGTTCTTGACCTTAGGTAGCTAATCATCCCTAAAGACATGTTAAATATGAAATTTAGACGTCGGTTGGACGATGGTCAGTGATTGTAGGTAATTCTAACTTGAAACCAGTAGAACTACTAGTCTAAATGTAAGTTTCGACTAAGGGTTCCATAACTTGTATGAATGGCGTGCTTAATTGAATTATTGGACCCCGAGAATGACGAACTAGCATGTGGAATGTTGAAATGCATGATTAGACTTGATTAGTGTTGTTGTTGATCCTCTTATATGTCTAAATGATAAGCAGTGATGCATAAAATTGGCCCAGACCCATCCACGAGACCCCATCCATAGACCGTCGTTCAGTCGACGGACCATTGATCAGGTCCATGGCAGAGGCACTTGGGAAATTTCCCAAGTGTGATACGACGGAGGTGGACTACGGTCCGTGGAATGACCCACGGACCGTTCTGCATCACCATCATTTCAATCTGTGACTATGCCCATGTTACTTCTGACTTACGAAGCAGGTCCACGGGCTGTAGGTTGACCTACGAACCGTTGGTTCCCTCCGTCGGTTACCACTATAGCTTACTGTAATTTTTTTTTCTACTTGATTTCGTTTGTTTAGGGTTCTTAAATTCTTTCCACCATGTTTAGTGCTTGTGTTAGGTACTAACATCTCCTCCGCAGGTACCATGATACCAAACAAGAAAGTCGTCATCAACAGGGGCTGGTCAAAGTCCGTGGCGCCGTCCTTACGACTTATCAATGAGGATACCGATAGGAAACGAGACCCGGAATACTCACCCACACCTGCTGAATTACTCGGAACCAGTCCAAGAAGGTGCTCCCCGACTTAGTCACTGCCTCCCAGTCTGATGAAGAGGATACACTGATCGGGCCACCTACTAAGTCTAGGTCCGGTTCTGAGTCCAACTCTGCTGCCGGGTCTGGGTTTGAGTCCGCCACGGTTCAGGTGCACATGAAGCGGCTGCCTCATCTGATGAGGCATCTAGCTCTGACGGGATTTACATCCCTCAGAATGACCAACCAGATCCTATAAATGGAGAGCTGAACAAGTGGTGCGTCGAGCGTACAATTACAGAGGAGCGCAGAGTTCTCACCGGGAGCCTCCACACTATGCCAGATATCCACTAGTTTTTTCAAAGACACAAGTGCGAGTGGATGGCTCGTGATCCGGGTACTTATAGCGAGGAGATTGTGTGGGAGTTTTACGCTTCCTATGTTGCCACTCTCCGAGGGCTAATTCATAAGAACGCCAAGCCCACAGCACAAGACCCCCTCACATCCACCATGGTCTGAGGTGTTTAGGTGGCCTTATCCCACACCACTATCAACCGGTTCCTTTATGGCCCTAACCCTCACCATACATGGGCGGAGTCCACCGCTGAATTTGACTATCGGTGGAAAATTGTGCAGACAGGAGCCTTCGGCCGAAATACGGATAAAAGGGAGGTGGTTATATCATGGCTAGCTCGACATATGGCTTTGGATGGGGAGAGAGCGAAATGGGTTGCTGCGCCCCAGTTGGGTATTCAGAAGGCCACCCTCACTTTGGCAGCCAAGTTCTTTTGGCTATTGGTCCGAAATAGATTGTCACCAACAATGACCGATAATATAGTCACATGGGATAGAGCGGTCATGGTGGCTGCACTGGTTTCTAGACTGGATATAAATTTCCCATGCCTGCTACTAGAGAATTGCATGAGAGGGCTTTCAAGACCACCACCACCTACCCTTTACCCTGTATGATCTTTCAGCTTTGCAGGGATGCAGGAGTGCTTATTTGGCACTGTGATAAATTGGTGCATGCGACTAGGACCCTTGACATTGGGTTGATTCAGGATGATGCGAATGTGGAAGCACCAAGCAGAGGGCCCCGAGTTGATGTACCTATGAGCTAGGATCTGATACACACTATGGGGCAAATGCAGGGAGATGGGCCCCCCACTACAGCTCCGACTGATGAGCACCCAACTTTCTTTGCTCAAACGGCCAGCCAGGCCCCGAACTCATCTCGAGCCACCCCACTCTCCAGAACGACTATGATACCATTGGCTCAAGTCCAGAAGTTGGAGGGCCAGATGGCCACCCTGCTACATCACCTGAAGCGATGGATGAGGAAATTGATTGCCGAGTCTGATGAGCGAGCAGAAAAGAGGATGGCGGTGATGGTGGACCAGAAGGTCCATGTTGTTCACGCACGCTTAGATGCCTTCGAGGTGAGAGTGTTGGAGAGGCCTACCCCCACCACTGATGTGACTTCCGTCCGAACAGATATAGCTGGCCTTCAGACCGATGTGGATGCCATTTTTGCTACACTCGCTGTTGAGCCTTAGGATGCACCCTCTGCACTTGGCGATGATACAATTCTGGGTGCACTGTTCAGTGGAGATGAGGTGGAGGAGCAGCCAACACGTGCCCATGGGAATAGGCACTGATCTAGTCGACACCCCGAGCACACGGAGGCGAAAAGGCGTATATGAAGCAGTGCAAGTTAGAAAGAGTGGCCATAAAAGCTTCCATCGTAGATGAGCGGTTACCGGAGCAGAGAGCCAATGAGATGATGGCTGGAGCGTCGAGTTCTTTGCCCACTACTGAGGGTGTGGTGAGACTGACGGATAGCACTACTGAGGGTGTTGTGACTGAAGATGCGGGCACTACTGAGAGTGACCCCACTATTGCTGTTGTGGAGGTCGGGAAACTGGACCTACCCGCTTGTTGATGAGGCGTCGGCGCTATGCACCACAAGTTTGCTTTACCCAAATCCATTTTTGATTTTACTATTTTTGTGCATTGGGACAATTGCACTTATTTTGTTGGGGGTGGGGTAAATGGATTGTGAGTCACAGGGTCAAGTCTGAGTAACCCAACTCATAATCTTCTCTTGGGGTTTTCTTGCCTGTGTTGTTTTTCCCTCAGAGACTGTTTATTTTCTGTTGAATCGGCCTGTGTTAGTAATCGTATGTGTAGAAGCAAAATTATCTTGAAGCATGATGGCATAATCTTCTTTTTGAAAAAAAATAAAAAATAAAAAATGATACCCACAAAAAAAATGAATTGTGTTCTAAAACTCAGGAGGCTAGAATAAGTTGAACGTGTTGGCTCTGAAGATTACATAAGAATGAACCAACTGTATGACCTACGCTTAACTTAAACTGGGTAATCCGACAATCTGATAATGTAACTATGGCCAAAGTGAGTGAGACAATAATTGATTGTTCAAACAGTTGTGTGCCAATCTAGAACCTGCCCGGTTGGTCCTGCTAAGATAATCTACTCTAGATGATAGGAAGTGATCATAGGCCCTTATTCTAAATAGTCCACTAAATTGCCTAAAAAGAGTCCGACCAAATGAAAAGAATATTCCCTTTGATCCAAATACTTTGAGCCTAAAATAGACCATTTCTTTCTAACTCCCTAACTCACTTTCCTAAAATCTAATGTTTGGCCCTGGTCCCTCCTTGGACATGTGTACCTCAACTTAGGCCAAAAGCCTAAGTTGAGGGTGGCTACTACAAACGTGACCTCGTTCTTGGCCCTGATCTGACATCGGGTATTGTGCACCTCAATTCATGGAAAATCCATAAGTCGAGGGTGGCTAGGAAAGAGGAAACCAAAAGAAAGATGGGTATGAAAAGAGTTTGGTGTTGAAAAGAAAAGAAATGAAAACTAGAAGGAAGATGCAACTTTGGTGAAAATAAAGCAAGAAGAATCAAATGCAAGAAAAGGATAAAATTGAAAAGTACAAGAGCTACAAAGTGGAAGTCGCATCCGTGGTTGAAAAGAATCAAGGGAAAGAGGAAAAAGGTAGGATGTCGAAAGATAGGGAAAAAAGAGGTCGAAAGCATAAAGTAATGTCAAGGAGGGCAGGAAGTCACTAAAAGTATCCAAATGTAACACACCTAACCCTAAGCCTACGTTACAAGCCAAGAAAGCCCTATAGTGATCCTAGAGTCTAGTTCAGAGAGTCTAAGCAGTGAAAATAAGGGCAAGCCTATGGCATTGAGCACCAACTGTACTTGAAATTATTTCTGAGTGTGAGTGTTGAATAACTCCATGTACCAAGAATAACATTCAGTGTGTGAGGAAAGAGTTTGTTTGAAGTAAGGGCACTAGTTATATTGTCAGAAAATTGGTACCTTGGTGATAGTAAAACTGTGGAAGTTTGTGTTGCTTGGTCAATCATTGTCATGTTTGGATCCGCACAATTAGCTTGTTTGATTCTAAGAGAACAAAGTCGCACTCAAAATAAGAGTCGGGATGAAGAGCCATGTGATTGCTTGGGCTGAAATTGTTTGCTTCTGTACAAATGTCGTTTAGAGTCATAATCTGTTGCTTGAGGACAAACAATGATGTTAAGTTGAGGGTGTTGATGTACCATGAGTTTATGGTACTATTGATATGTTTCACTTAGGATTTGTGAATGTCTAAGGCATTTTTGTGTTAGTTTTATGTGTTTTTTGTTGTAATTTCAGGAAATAAACTCAGGCGTTAAAAGATGAAGATGTAGTTGAGGCAAGTGCTGAAAAGAGTCACCTATGGAGGCATATACCGACCGTAGGATGAGTGACGCCCCATAGATAAGGGTTGTGGGACGACCAGACATGGTAAGATTGAATCTCATGGAAATCTGACCAAATGTGGAACCACAGTGGTGACTGACGGACCGTCAAATGACTTACGGTCCGTCCTGCAGCTCCGTAGAAGTGATCAGAGGAGTTGTTCCAGTACCTGAGTTGAAATAATCTAAGTATGGAGTGACGGAGGTGACTGGCGGTCCGTCGTCTCACTTACGGATCGTGCTGCTGGTTCATGGAAGCTGATTGAGAGAGGTAGATTTGTGAAGATTTCAAATCAGCTAAGTATGGAGCCACGGAAGAGACCTACGGACCGTTACTCGACTTACGGACCGTAGGTCAGCCTCATGGAATGGAGACGCGTCTTGCTGTTTTATTTCCTTATTTTGTTTCCCTTTTGTTTTAAGATTTGTTTTCTATAAATAGGGTATGTAAACCTCGTTTTGGAGGGGGAGAATGAGGTAAATGTAAGGGTTAGTAAATTATACACACGTAGCCGGACCAAGGTGCGGGGTGAAATTCTCTAGATGCCGGACCAAAGATTTAGAGATACCTAGCTTATCACTTTGCATGTAATACACTAGGAAAGGATTGCTATTACTAGGATTACTGCGTTATGAGCTTGTGGGGAACACGTATACCCTAGTTAATTCTCTCATCTTGATAACAACCAAAATTGATTTTTGTTTACTGATTACTTACTGAATTCTTAAAATTTGTTTCACAAATTCCCCCTTTTAATTAGTTGTATCTGGAAGTAATTTGACTAAACGAATATAATTATTAGTTAAAGTTAGTCTAAACCATTTTCCTCGTGGGATCGACTCCAACCTACAAGTTGGGTTCTTTACTTGACAACGATCGCTTATGCTTCTTTAGGGAGGTATAATTTGAGCGTATCACCTACCCCCTCAAAGATTTAGTGAATGTTAAATTAAGGTATGCATGTACTAACCAATTTTTGCTCTTTAATTTGATTTCCTGACCATTTGATTTGATTTCTCAGTTCCAGATCAAGTCGCTAATGAAACTTCTGTATATCAAAGGTAACATTGGTCAACTTTCCTTATCGTAGATGGTCGGTTGTTAAAGAAGCCATTTCTTTCCCGGAAATGTGTAGAGCATCTGGGAATTTAGAAGCCTTATACAGAAAATGATTGGTAATTTTTAATGTTTTTCGTATGTATTCACGTTTTTATCAATGCATTTTGCCTTTTAAATGTGTTATTTCTTCTGTAGTTTGATTTTTTCAACTGTAACGATCCAACTGCATTGGGAACGATTAATCAAGCAACAGACGATGGCCACATTGGTGCATCCTATGTACTTACCATAATTTCAATCTTCAATGGAGGTGAATCCATGAGAGAAGGCTTAATGTTCATTGCCAACATGAAAAAAATGGAGCCACTAAAAGTCAAAAGATGTCGACATCATTTGCGATATATTTTAGGTGGAATGTGGGTGCCAGAACCTCATTTGTTGGGAGGAAGACCTATTTGTTGCATTGTTCATCAATTTAATTAAATCGGTCGCAGGAATGGTTGGCCCAGGGGAAGCGACAATGAAGATGATATTCATTGTGAATTATGTAGTTGTGATTTAAAACTAGATTATGTAGTTAAATTTCTGTCTTATACCACTGTGTGGTATTAATTATTGCCATCTGTGGCAACATATGTACATAACTTGCAAATTCGTGGAGAAAAAGGTTGCCTTTTTGTGTTTTGTACTGATTTTTGAATTTGTTATTTATAAAATATTTAATCGAAAAATATTTTTTTTTTTTCATAGTGTTCTCATTTTGACCATCCTTGAAATGTCATCTGTGACAACATATGCACGTTCTGTGGTATAAAATATTGAATTTAACAGTTTAAATTGCAATAGATATGTCATATGTGGCAACATATGTATATCCTTAATTAATTACAACCCTTCATATTTTACCCTTTTTTTCAAAAAATTAAGTACTTGCATTTAAAAAGTCGAAAGTGCCTCTTCGTCTTTAGAAGTTGCAACTTTTCACATTCATTACATTGGGATTATATAAGAACACAACTTAGGTCCTTTGAAAAGTCAAAAGTGCCTCTTCTGTATTAATTAAATTTTCATGTGTGGCAACATATACATTTCTTGCTAACTCATAGGGAAAAAGGTGACCTTTTTGTGTTTTGTACTGATTTTTGAATTTGTTCTTTATAAAATGTTTAATCTAAATTTTTTTGACATTTTTCCAATCCTAAATCGCTCAATTTATCGATTAACCCATCCTTAAAGTGTCATCTGTGGCAACATATGCATGTTCTGTTGGATAAAATATTGATTTTTCCAGTAGAAATCGCAACAGACATGTCATATGTGGCAACATATGTATATCCTAAAATGTGCTTTTTGGGTCTAATTCAACATGTAATGTAACAAATCATTCTAGAATACTCCACTAACACACAGTCCACACACTCATTATAAAAGGGTTAATTAGGGTTCCCTTAATTCATAAAAAAGAAACTCTCATTTTTTTTTCTTTTCTTTATTCTCTCCTCCTCTCCTCCTCTCCTCCTCTCCTCATCTCCTCCTCTCACACTCAAATTTCCCTGAGAAGATGTTATCGCCTTGGACAAATTTAAGTCTCCGCATGCTCTTGTTGTGGGTGATCAACGTAATTATGTTGTTCTCAGTTAATATGATGTCTTCCTCAAGTGTGTTCTCATTGCATGGGTGATGGTCCTTGTTTGTTTTTGTTGGATCTTGTCTAATGGAGGGTAGCTTCATCATTTGGTAAGTCTTCTTACTTTATATATAACATCCTGTCTAATGTAATGGCGTGTATGGGGTAGCTAACTATGATTGTTTGTTTTTCTGTAGGTGGTCTTGTGACAGAGTGCATGGGTAGCTCTGATTCACCACCTTTCAAGAAAGAATAGTGATGCCCCTCCAGGTTTAACGCTCAATGTTGACTCCAGATCCTTTTTTGTTGGCTGAAGTAGTAGTATAGGACAAGAGCGTTTCAAATGTAAATTTTATTGTTTTTGTTGGCGTTAATGCCTTGTAAATATGGATATGTAGCCTAGCCTAGCCTTGGATGTCACTATATCAACTATCAATGGGCTAGAGCGTTTCAGATGTAAATTTTGTTGTTTTTGTTGAATTAATGCCTTGTAAATATGGATATGTAGTCTAGCCTAGCCTTGCATGTCACTATATCAACTATCAATGACATGTTTATGTTTATATTTAATGTTTCCCAAGTTTATGTGCTTGAATTCCTCTCTATTAATGGTGATACTACTTGTATGTACACATAATTGACATATGTTGCAACATATTAAAAAAACGTAACTACTTAATAAAAGTTATAGGCAAGCCCAATCTCTAAAATTGGCCCAATCGGCCCATTATTTCATTTCTAGAAGGGATATATATATAAATTAGGGTTTTCATTTTCATATCAAGAATAGGATTTTCATTTTCATTTCAAGAATAGAATTTTCATTTTCTTCCTTGCCGCTTCGATTTCTCTCCGCTTCGCGATTTTCTCTCTCTCTCTCTTCGCATGGATCTCGGATCTCTAGAGTGCATGGGATATAATGATGTTATTTATTTCATCAGTCTTTTGTGACAGTCTTTTCTATTCTTTGTTTTTTAACACGCAACTAATTTGATTGGTCTTTGGTTAAACCAAATCTCTCAGCACTGTCATGTATTGTCAAATCAATGAAATCATTAATTTTACAATATACTGGTTGAGTAAGAATGAGTTCTTTAAATATAGATTAGTACTCTAGATCTAATGAATGAGTTTTGTTTTTTTTTGTTACTTTCGATATAATGTCAAATGCATTATTGAATTGAATTTGTAATGATGAAATGATCCCATGTTGGCTGTGAAAATCTGTTGCAAATATGGAGACTTACTTTCAATGCAAACTTCATGGTCGAAGGACAATCCAGGTCAAAGATTTTGGTCTTGTCCACGCTACTGTGTATGTACATTTCTACATCTTAGTCTGGATACTTCTCTTTATTTTGTTTTTTTTTTGTTAATTTAAATTTTTTTGTGGTGTGTATTTTAGGAGAATGCATGCAACTTCTTTAGATGGAGGGATCGTGAAGATGTTGATATACGATCCAAGTTCGTTACTCTGAGATGGGCGAACAGAATTAAGGAGTTGGAAATTGATAATGAAAGTCATATTAAAAGAAGTAACAAATGGGTGATGAAGGAGAAGAAGAATACCAAATATTGTAACAACTGAAAGCTAATCTTCGTATTGTTTGTTGTGGTTTTTTTTCTATTTTTAAGCATTACCAAGAAGAATACTGTGGAGGATGGAAAATTCTTATGTAGTTGTGTACAACCATTAAAATTATCATAGTTGTGAAAATAAATAAACGTAGTTTTGCACTCTTGTTCCAATATTTTTACTTGTTCTTAACATAACATATGAATCAAATATCACAACATATGAGTCAAATGTTTCTACATATCACCCATCTGTAGTAACATGTGACTCAAATGTTGCTACATATGACCCTTGTTTGCTACAAATGAGACATATGTTGCTACAAATGACTTATCTGTTGCTACAAATGAGTCAAATGTTGCTACATATCACCCTTATGTAGCAACGTTTGATCATGTGACTCAAATGTTGCTATAGATGACCCATGTGTTGCTACATATGAGACATATGTTGCTACATATGACTTATCTGTTTCTACAGATGCCTCAAATATTGCAACATATCACCCTTATGTAGCAAGGTTTGACTATTTGAGGCATATGTTGCTACAGATGACCCATATGTTGCTACATATGAGACATATATTGCTACATATGAGACATATGTTGCTACATATGAGACATATGTTGCTACAGATGACCCATATATTGCTACATATGAGGCATATGTTGCTACAGATGACCCATATATTGCTACATATAAGACATATGTTGCTACAGATGACCCTTATGAAACAACATTTGATTAAGTACTTGCTCTCAATATAACATCACATACTATGTGCTTGCTCTCAATATAGCATCACATACTATGTACTTGGTCTCAATATAACATAAAATAACATAAGTGATAAAATAAAATATTGCCATTAATTACAAACACATTGTCAAGGCTCCAAGCTCCTAGATACTATCCCAGCAGTCCAAACCCATTGCATTCGACCAACTACATTGTCACACAACATGGTTTGGGGAGGTTGAATTATTGTCCTGGTAATCAAATGCTCAATAAATGCAAGCGAATATGACCCGCACGCGGCTTTGGATTCATTTGTTATCATGGATTCCAATCGACCTTCAAATTTCCATGGTTCATTGAGGAACTTATCTGGAAAATGCTTCATTATTCCACTTTGCTTCAACAATTTTGGCAGCAACTCGAACACATGTTGTATGAATGTCAAAAACTTGGCATGTTCCATACCCATCAGCTGTCAGTCATAAACATTCATGCGACTCTCGTGCAAGAGGATCTCAAGAGTCACAAAATGAGTTTTGTTCAGGTTCATGACTGCCAAAATCCTTTTTGCACCAATCCAATTCATGCCTCCAGGATATGGTCTAATGCCCCTGACATAGTTAATCATATCTTCATTCCATTCAAACTCATTAATTAACTGTGTAAAGCTTCTGCCACCGACTGTTGTTAAATCATCCCTCATTTTGTCATATCTTTGTTTGAAGTTGGAATAGAAATTGAGATCTAGGATTCTATATATGGAATCATAGTACTCAAGGTATCTCACATGCCTCTCCTGCATGAGGGTAAGGATTTCATCAATATGCTAAAATAAAAAATAATATTAAAGAGTAAAGAAGAGTAATCATTGAAAAGATAAAACAAACGAACATTATAAATTGAAGGTACTAGTAAAGAAAAATTACCTAGTCTTTCCACCAAATATTTATGCTTGTCATGGTCCTGAAATCTTCTCCACTAAAAAAATGCATGCCGTATTGTGCACACAGATCCTTTGCTCTCGTCAGTTCAACTAGTTTGTTCTTTTGAGCTATATGCACACACTTATAAACATTCACATGCTTGAACTCCATCACTTTCTCTCCTACGGCCATTGGCAATTCTCTAAAGATCTTCTTCTTCAAATTTTGTATTGCCTTGATAAAGGATTTTTTCCTCCTCTTGGCATGTGGATTATATGGATGCTGAACATTCTTTGATGGAATGACCTTGACCCCCCTCTTGTTTTTAAATTCATTGACAGCCTGACTCAATGTTTGAAGATACATGATAGAATCTTCATCTTGTTTCTTGCACTTTTCACACAGAAAGTCAGAGCATCTTCTACAAGAGGTAGCCCCTTGGTCTTGTCCAGCACCAGCACCAATATCACCCACCACCAACATCAACACCAGTACCAGGATCAATACCACCACCATTAACCCCATCTAAAATAACTAATTCATTATCAATTCTGTCTCTTTTGATGGTTCTTGCTCCAGCCAATTCCATTTTAACTTTATCCACAACAGGATCAAATAAGATTTCAACCAACCCTAGAGTAATTAGATATGACATTTGCAATTCCTTTTCTGTTGGGACAAGCCATGGATGTACAACCTAAAATTATAAAAATGAGTCATCCATAGGAATATTTGGGTCAGATGTTGCCACAGATATGTCAGATGTTGCTATAGATGGGTGATATGTTGACACATATGGGCATCTGTAGCAATATTTGTGTCACATGTTTCAACAGATGGATCATCTGTAGCAACATATGAGTCATCTATAGCAACATTTGGGTCACATGTTGCTACAGATTAGTGATATGTCGCAACATATATAGGTGTAATATAATAATAACTTACCGCATCATGAGGAGGGCTATAAAGATCTGGAGAATTTTTTACAGTTTTTGTTTTTGCTCTCAATCATCTCAATATCCTTGGAGATGAGATCTTTTCTTCTGCAGTTACTAACTTGATGGGTCAAATGAGGAATGACTTCAAATGCCCAAACCTATAAAAAAGGACAACATGTCACAAATCAAATGTTGAATTATTTAATAAAATATAAAAAGATTAAGAACATTTATATTTACCATCAAAGCCCATGGAAAACCAAATAAGTTATTGGTCTTTGGAGATAAAGGTTTCAACAAGTATTTGACAGTTAATTCAAAGTTGTCATAACCCCAAAGATAGTTGTTGAAAGCCTCAATATCCTAAGATAAATTCACCCATTTAAGGGATATGTTGTTGTTGACAGCTTTGGCCAAACGTACATTATGTACAAACCAAAGTAAGAATGAGTCATTGTGTTTCTTTGATGTATCCTCGTCATTCAACAAATATATTAAATCAATATTTTTGAAGCTTGTGCCAACAAGGGACACCAAGTCCTGCTCCTCAGTTGACTGTCTTGTTTCTTCTTTTTCTCCTTTCTTTCGTCTCCGTGGTTGTTTTTTGACTATAAATTCAGGAATTGGCTTAGAAGGAGGATGTCATTTTAACCCTGAAACTATGATAAACTCTCTTCTGCCAAAGAAGAGTGGCATGCCACAATAATTAATCAAAACCTCATCCTTCTTTTAAGAAGTTCATAGACCATGGTCATTTGAAAACGTACATTATTTTTCTCTGGCAAATCAAGAAAATGACCAAAACAACTATTCCTAAAAATATCTTCCAAACCCTTCTACTTAAGCATGATCCTGAAGGAGTCGAAAGGTTTTTCCATGGGTGACTTCATAATGATATCACTAGTAGCATTAGGCTGTAAATGCATAGAAAAAGTGTGTGCATTGATAGTTTTGATCCTATCATCATCCTCAACTTCATTTTTTTTCTTGTTCTTCTTCCTCAACTTCTTTTTGTTTTCCTTTGTCTTCATCAACTTCATTTATTTTTTCTTCTTCTTCCTCAACCACTTCTTTATTTTTTCCTTCTTCTTCCTCAACTACTACTTTATTTTTTCTTTCTTCGTCCTCAACTTCTTTTTATTTTCTTTTATCTTTCTCAACTTCTTTTTTATTTCCCTCTTCTTCCTCAACTTCTTTTTTTCCTTCTTCTTCCTCAACTTCTTCTGCTCTTTCTCCAGAATCATCAACTTAATTTGTTTCTTTTCTCTTTCTTCATATTCTTTTTGAGAAAATTCCGGCTCTACTTAAGAGGAAGAAACTGCTTCAGATGCAAGTTCTTCTAAAAGAGTGGTAGTGAATTTTCATTCTTCTTCCTACAAGTTTTAGTCCTAGGCCTCTTCTGGATCTTTGTGCCAGTTGTTTCATTTGATAATACAATTTTTCTTTTGACATGAGGTATTATATTTGTATCTGCAACCACAAAAATCAAATATTTCTTAACAAAAATAACAACAACCAAACACAACAACACAACGCAACAAGACAACACACAACACAATACAAACAACAAATATGATTCAATACCACACATGAACCAACCAACAAACCACAAAACCCTCCCTAAACCCTAACCAACGAACTATAAATTAAGCTTTTTGAAATTAGATAATATTTCAAAAGGAATAACTACCCAATCATCCTACAAACAAATAAGTGATAAAACCACTAAACACGTCCTGATTTAATACTAGTAAGTATTTCAAAACCCTAATTAAATTTTACTTGAGAAGGTAGCGACGATAAACTAGAAATGATGAAGGCAACGACGCCTTGTTGTAGAAGAGGATCACAACAGATTACCACTGATATTGTAGAAAATATCGCAACAACAACCTTGATCTGTGAAGGAATAATGGAACGAGTGAAGGAATAATGGAACGAGAGAAAGGAAAGAAGAGAAAACAAAATGGAAATTAGTAAAAATAAATTAAATTTGGAATATGAAATGAAACGACCTTTTATAGAAGAGAGGAGAGAGCGAAAAATGAAGGGACGATTGTTTTAAACTTTTTTTTTTTTTTAACAATTCAAAGTGTGACATATGTTGCCACATATATCCTTTATGTTGGGGCATATACAGATAATTCTATGATGTTTTTTACAACAGAGGTTATATATGTTGCCACAAACACCACATTTCTTCATTTCCATCATAATTGACATTTGTTCCAACAAAATAAAAATAATATTAATATTATCAGCAAAAATGAACAATTGGTGACAATATAATGTTGCCACTTATCTCCTTTCTGAGACATATGTTACCACATATTTTCTTTCTGTGACATATGTTGCCACATGTATGCTTTCTGTTAGGGAACATCCAGATATTTCTGTGGTGTTTTTTACAACAGAGGTTATATATGTTGCCACATATACCACATTTCTTCCTTTTCATCATAATTGACATTTGTTCCAACAAAATAAAAATAATAATAATTATTATTAATATTAATATTATCAGCAAAAATGAACACTTCACCAATTGTTTTATACAACTTATCAACAAAAAGGTAATTCACAATGGTATACATAACCATCTATCTAATCAATGGTGGTAACCACAACACTTTTATCGAACTTTGCTTTTTTAGGTCTAGGCCTCTATGGATATTCATTGTTACTAACATAGCCACTCCGAGACTTTAAAATCCCATAATTCCATAGGAGTGAAGCATATCTCATGTGAAGGGTTTTAGAACTAATTCCATCAGATGGTACTTGTAGTCCATCACTCAAAAACTCAGCGTATGTAGCAACAAAAAGTCCACAATCTCTGCATGGTATATCATTGATTAGAAAATATAATAAGATCACATTTCAATAGTGGTAAGACAAAAAAATAATGCGATACTTATAGACTATTGCTTGCTTGTTGGGCAATACTAGTAACATGTATGACTTCGAATGGGTGAGATTTGTTTTTTCCTTTGTAAGATTCAAGAACTGACTAATTGGTTCGGTCTTTTTTATCAAAAAAATCCGTTGGATTCAAGGTACTTTGGTAACAATGTAGACAACTTTTGAATCTCAGAGCACAATTTTCTGTTAGTCCTAGATGAGGACATTGAATCATACACCTTTATGCACCGTTCCTTCAATACAACGACTGCCAAGACCCAATGAAAATCTCCATTACAATTTACAGGGACATAAACCTCATCTGTGAGGTGCCAAGGCAGTCCACCAGGTATACCAAATCCTTTGATAGTGCCAGCGATTTTATACTCATATTCAGGAACAACACTGGCATTGTCAATGTATATTTTGAAAAAACAATTAGTAGTGGTATATCGATATTTAGAATGACTCTATTGCTTCGACTTCTTCCGCAAATAGTATAAAATGACATTCACATGCTGCACAGATGCATCAACAAGTGTATTTCTGTATCAATTTATTTGTATGTATTCATGTCTTAATCAAAAGATAAAAGTGGGCATGAATTTACCTCATCAGTCCAGCACTTATTGGGTTGAGACATTACGTAGAACCAATCCTTCTTCTTTGGAAATGCAACTATAATATCAAGTTATTTGAACTCAAGATCCGAGCAATTGGCTAAGTAGTGATCGTCCTTGTCTCTTCTGCAATTGTGTAATCATTATAAATAATTATTTAGTGGACAACAAGAAGAAATACTATTAATAGTTGAACGACTTTACTTTTTTTTATAATGCTTATAAAGACCCTCGTTTATCCATTGCGAGAAGGATGACATTACTTCATTTGGACCCTCGCCGTCAATGTTAAAACCTTCAAATGGATATTGTTTCTTCACATCACAACTGACGACTTCGACTTTTTTCTCTTTCGCTTTCTTTTTCACTTTCTCCTTCTCCTTCTTCTTCTCTTTCTCCTTCTCCTTCTCCTCCTCTTCCTCCTCCTTCTCCTGCTCACTCTCCTTCTCCTCCTCCTCCTTCTCCTTCTCCTTGCCTTTTGGGTTTGAGTGTGATACTGGAGCAGTAGTCATTGATTTTTTTCTTTCACTAATTATAGATAGTGATTGGGAAGTAGATTTTTTCAACCTCCTACACTTTAAAGGCTGTGAAATCTTCTTGGATGTATGAACATAAATATTATAAGTCATTTCCTTAAAATAATCATTGAGTTCTTTAACATGACTAATAAAATAACCATGTTGCTGCTCACATTCTTCGCATAGACAAAAAGAGCATTTGATGTTAGAAGAGGAAGTAACACCAATAAAAGATTGAGCTATTGTCATGGATGAAGCTTCTTGTATCATTCCATCTACAAGGTAAATAAAAAAAGGTTGAGAGTTTACAATTGATTATAATATAATAATGGGTAGCAATTTATACTTATGTTGACACAGATGGATATTTTGTTGCCACATATGTACCTTCTGTTGCCACGAATGAATCTTCATTGCCACAAATGAATCTTCTGTTACTACAGATGACCATTTCGTTACCCTAACACATAAGTGATATGTTACAACATATGACAACTATGTTGGAATAAATACCAACATATCACTAAAATGTAGCAATATACGACACATCTTTCAACAAATGAAATATATGTTGGACAACTTAACAAGACTATATTTGTAAAATCATATGAATAAAATGGTCACAAAAAGAACAACAAAAGCAACAGAAAACAAATTTTCATTGAATGTTAACAATATATATATATATTTCCTCAAAATTAGGGCTTTTTTGGTTTTGTTGATTTTCTTTCAAAAATAATAAATAATTGATATCATTACACCATTATTCAATTTTCACATCTATAGAATGATTTATTGTTCATTAACCCAAGAAAAAAACTTAGCATTGTTCAAAAATTGTAAAATCTTTCAAAAAAATGACTTACCCATTTTAAGTCGAACACAATCTTCAGTTCAGAAAGAGGAGAGAGTCACAGTCGGAGATGAGGAGGAAAATAAGATAATGGGGGATAATATTTATTTTGATAGTCGGATTTTTGGATTTTTTAAGGAAGAAGAAGAGAAGAGAGAATGTTGGGAGAAGAAGAAGAGAAAATTCTATTTTCTTTTACTATTTTTTTAAATGGTTTGGATAGAATTATAAAAGTTGAAAAATGAAGTGTTTTTTTGTTTTTTATAAAAGATTAGAAAGTTTTAAAAATGTTAATTTGGTCCCAGATTTACTTAATTATATTTTAAAGTGGATTTGACCATTTCTTGGTCAAAGTGTCACCAAAAACAAAACCAAGACTTAATTGACACCTTTCATTTAATTTTCTCATGATTCAAAATACAAATGCATACAAGTATAAGGGTCCATCAAACCATTTCACCTTTATATTATAACAAAAGATACAATTTAAAAAATCTAATTTACACGTCCAACCATGAATTCAGATTCATTTAATCTAATCTCATATAGTCTATTCAAACGGCCATAAGTCGTTGACTTGACATGTTCGGTTTCCAATTTCCACATCCATTTTCCCTTTCCGTACCCCAATTTATTAAAAAATTAAAAATCTCTTATTTGATTTTCTTATTTTTATTTCACTCTTACCTTAACTTCTTCGAACCTGTTTGGATTGAATTAAAAAAAGTAGTTTTTAAGTCAAAAATAAAAAGTCAAACTGAAATGACTTTTAAGTCAAAAAATAAGAAGTAGGGGGAGGCCTACTTTTGGTTTCTGACATATTTTAAGTCATTTTTTACCTTGCCAAACACTTCGTAACTTATTTTAAGTCATTATTGACTTTTTTTTATATTAATCAAACACTTCCAAAAGTTAAAAACTGACTTAAAAGTAGATTTGACCAACTTTTAAGCCAATCCAAATGGGCTCTTCACCCCCTTCTACCCTATTCTCTCACACAACTTCTTTACCGATCCTCCACAGACAAATTCACACAAAATCTCTATTTTCCCCAAAAAGGGTTGTTTCTGTATGCAATTTTATCAATACCCAAAAGAAATTCTTGTTCTACACATCCAAGATTTGCTCTGTAGGTGATCCAATTAACAGTAATTGAAAGGATAATATAAACTAGGAGGCTGAACCTCAAAGAAGAAGATAGCTATATCAGGGCAATTCTGAGATAGAAGCTAAGAAGAACAGAGTAAAAGAGAGAAGAGAAGAATTATCATATATCATTCAATTCCTTAACCATTGTATTATGTCTTTATTTGTAGAATTGAAATGGAAGCTAAAGCTACAACTAATGAAATAACTGCTCTAACAAACTCTAACAAACAGTGAACAGTGATAACTGTTTTTGTGACTAATGAATAGTAGTAACTACTTTTAATATTCCTAATCATCTAAGCATTGTATCAATATCCCCCAAATGGAAACCACCCTTGTCCTCAAGGGTGAAATGCAGGGAACCTGTGCTGTAACTCATATAGGAACTCCCAAGTAGCCTGAGAAACATCCAAGCCAGACCATTGAACCAAGACTTGACACACAACCTTATTACCTTTTTTGACCATCTTTCTCTCCAATATCAACTTAGGAATGGGACAATAAGGACTTGCAAGATGTAAAATAGCGGGATGATTAATGACCGTAGGCACCTCATAACACCTTTTAAGCTGGGAAACATGAAACCCAAGATGAATAAGGACATCAACAGGTAAAATCAACTTGTAAGCTACTGCATCAACTCTAGAAAGGACCAAGTAAGGACCAAAATACTTTGTAGAAAGCTTGTTGAAAGGACTAGAAGCCACTGAAATCTGTCTGTAAGGTTGCAACTTTAAGTAAACCCAATCTCCCTCCATAAATTGCCTATCAGACCTGTGTTTGTTAGCTTTATCTCTCATGCTTTGTTGTGCTCTAGCTAAATGGAACTTGACCAGTGCTATCACAGCCTCTCTAGCCTCCAAGGATCTATCAACCATGTCATTAGAAGACTCACCAACTAAGTAAGGCAAGTGTATTGGTGGTTTTTGACCATACAAAACTTCAAAAGGTGTACGTTTCAAAGTAGAGTGGTATGTAGTGTTGTACCACTATTCAGCAAATGGTAGTTGAGTAGCCCAAGTATGAGGACTATCAGAGCAAAAACATCTCAAATATGTCTCCAAGGTTCTGTTAAGAACCTTTGTCTGACCATCAGTTTGGGGATGGTATGCTATCGATTTATGTAGTAAGACCCCCTGTAATGTAAATAACTCTTGCCCAAAAGAACTCAAGAAAATGGGATCCCTGTCACTTACTATAGAAGCTGGCATACCATGCAATTTGAAAACATTGTCCAAAAAACACTAAGCTACAGATTCAGTAGTGTAAGGGTGTGCAATAGCAATGAAGTGCCCAAACTTACTAAATCTATCCACCACTACTAAAATGACATCCTTCCCTTTTGATTTAGGAAAACCTTCAATGAAATCTAAACTGATATCAATCCAAACACCATCAGGAATAGGTAATGGTTGAAGTAGTCCAGGGTAAGCTGCTGCATCATACTTATGCCTTTGACAAATGTCACATTTTTGAATAAAAGTTCTAATGTCAGCTGCCAATGACTTCCAGTAGAAAAAGGATTCTAGCCTTTTAATAGTTGCATCCATGCCTGCGTGACCACCTTGTGGTGTTGAATGCCACAACTGAATAATGGTCTGTCTTAACTGCAAATCAGACTCTACTACTAGCCTGCCTTTCAATCTTAGCTGACAACCAATCCAGGTATAGAATTTATAAGGCCTTGCTTGTAACTTAAGAATAACATCTTGCAACTCAACATCGGCTGTCCAAGTTAGGCTAATTCTCTCCAAAAGTGTATCATTAGGAGTTAGGAGTGAAATAGCCAACAACTCAGCACTTTGATCTCTTGACAAGGCATCAACAACCTTATTGTCAGTCCCTTTCTTGAACTCAATAGTAAAATCAAAGACCATCAATTTAGAAATACCAGCAACCTGAAAATCAGTGTGAATACTTTGTTCAAGGAGCTGTTTAAGTGCCTTTTGATCAGTTCTCACAGTGAAATGTCTTCCTAACAGATAATGAGACCACTTAGTAACTGCAAATATGATGGCTAACAGTTCCCTATCATATACACACATAGCCTGATGTCTAGATGCCAATGACTTACTGATATAGGCAATTGGATGCCCTTGCTGCATTAAGACAACACCAATTCCTGAACCACTTGCATCAGTCTCAATTATAAATGGTTTATCATAGTCTGGTAATGCTAAGACAGGTGCAGTCACTAGTACATCTTTGAGAACATGAAAAGCTGTAGTAGCACCCTCATTCCACACAAACTTATCCTTCTTTAATAATTTAGTTAGAGGTTTAGCAATGGATCCAAAATTTAGAATGAACCTCCTATAATATCTTGTTAAACCAATAAACCCTCTCAGTTGTTTGATATTTGTAGGGACAGACCAAGCTGTACTACAAAAATATTCTTAGGATCAGTAGCTACCCCTTTAGCACTGATGAAATGACCTAGGTACTCTACCTCAAGCACCCCAAAAGCACACTTAGAACCTTTGGCAAACAATTGATATTGCTTCATCATATCAAATACAGCTTGTAAATAGTTCACATGAATTGAAATATCCTTGCTGTACACCAATATATCATAAAAAAAGACCAGTACTGACCTCCTAAGGAGTGGTTTAAATACTGCATTCATAAGACTCTAAAATGAAAAAGGTGCATTTTTAAGACCAAATGGCATAACCAGAAATTCATAGCGTCCTTCATGAGTTTTAAAAGTTGTATTATATGTATCTGTTTCCTTCATTATTAATTGGTGGTAACCAGCTCTAAGATCAATCTTAGAGAACACTTCAGCTCCTCCTAGTTCATCTAACAAATCCTCAATGATAGGAATAGGAAACCTGTCATTTAATGTTAGTTTGTTGAGATCTCTATAGTCCACACAAAGCCTCCAACTCCCATCTTTCTTCCCAATAAGGACTAGATGTGAGGCATAGGGACTAGAACTAGGTTGTATCACACCTTGATCTAGCATTTCCTGTACTAGCTTCTCAATAATATCTTTCTTCATTCTAGGATATCTATAAGGCCTTTTGTTAACATGAGTAGCTGAGTCAATGAGTGGTATGTTGTGATCAAAGATGCCTCTATGAGGGGGCAATGTAGTAGGCATATCAAAGAGGCATTTGTACTATTCCATTAAAACAGTTAAGGTAGGATGAATATCAGTTCCTTGAGTTACTTGTATATTGTTGTATTGGCCAACAGAGTTTGCATCTATCACTGAGGTAAGCATGAAGACCTGAACTAATTCAGCACTCCTTTTGTTCAAGGATTGGGCCTTGGTAGTCTTGATATGGCTATTGGCTCCCCTTAAAACATGTTTTCTTCCCAGGTGCACAAACTCAATAGTTCTATTTCTGAAATTAAACAAAATCGTACCCAAAGTGTTTAACCATTGCACACCCAACACTATGTCAACATTCCCTAATGGTAGTAGTAGGAAATCAGAAGAAAAAGTTGTACCCTGCAGTAACCACTTCAGATTCTTACACACTGTAGCAGTTTGAACCTTCCTACCATCAGCCACACTTACTGATTTTTCATGTATAGGAAAAGCTTTACAGCCTAACTTCCTTTCCATTGACTCATCAATGAAATTATGAGTACTACATGTATCAATCAACACCTGTAAAGGTTGTTTTTCATGGTATCCAGTTACTTTAATTATTTGATAACCTGTACTTCAAGTAAATGCTTGTAAGGAAATTGTCATGCACGCATCCACTTCTAACACTTCTTCCTCCATGATTACCTCCCCATCTTCCAGAACTTCAGCCAAATACAACTGTTTCTTGGATTTACAAACATGCCCAGGCATATACTTCTCATCACATAAGAAACACAATCTTTTTGCCCTTTTCTCATCCATCTCAGCAGCAGTCAATAACCTTCTACCAGTATTACCATTATTGAATCTGTTAGCATTTGGTTCATAAGATTTCTTGATAGTTGTGCTTGAAAAAGTAGGTTTTTGTACACCCTGAAATCTAGATGGAGTAGGGAGAACACTAGTCTGATTCTTGCTGGTTCTACTAATTCCCCAAGACTTGCCTGAGCATCAAAAACCTCTTCCTGCAACTTAGCTAACTTGTAGGCTTGCATTAAGGTTTTGGGTGGTTGCATTCTAACAACTTTGTTGAGCTAGGGTTTTAACCCTCCCAGAAAACAACTGATAGCATTTTCGTTTGACAAATTAACCCCATTAAATAACCTATCAAACTCAGCCTGATATGTTCTAACATCCTCAGTTTGTTATAATTTTTTAATAGCTTCCATGGAATTTTCAAATTCCTCCCCAAATCTTTCATTAACAGCCAACACATACTCAAACCAAGAAGGGTCTATAACTGAGTTCCTAGACTTCCAGTATGATCTATGCCAAGCAATAGCTTCACCATCCAAATGGATAGATGGTACTCTCACCCTCTGATCATATGAAACTTCATCCATGGAAAAAAATGGATCCACCTTATATAACCATGCCCTCAAATCCGACCCCGAAAATCTAGAAAAATCAAGTTTAGAACATCGGGTAAGAAATTTACCATTAGAAATTTGGAAATTCCCAGCTGCATTGCAAAACCCCTGTTCTCTGTCTCCACCCATAGATGATTCAGCTCTATTCTGATCCATTTCCTTGTCCTTCTATTTCACATTTCCTAAGGCTTGCTTGATCTCCATTAATTCCTTATCTTTCTGTACATTTCTATCATTCATATTCACCATACCTTCCATCAACTTTTGCAATTGTTCCTGTATCTGAGACAATTTTCACTTCATTTCCTCCGAAGATCTGTCTTGATTTTTGTCCCGAGCAACCATGATTTCTTAGTCGAGGACCAGTAACTCTGACAATAATTGATCCAATTAATAGTAATCGAAAGGATAATATCAACTAGGAGGCTGAACCTCGAAGAAGAAGATAGCTATATCAGGGCAATTCTGAGATAGAAGCTAAGAAGAATAGAGTAAAAGAGAAAAGAGAAGAATTATCATATATCATTCAATGCCTTAACCATTGTATTACCTCTCTATTTGTAGAATTGAAATGGAAGCTAAAGCTACAGCTAATGAAATAACTGCTCTAGTAAACTCTAACAAACAGTGAACAGTGATAATTGTTTTTGTGACTAATGAATAGTAGTAACTACTTTTTAATATTCCTAATCATCTAAGCATTGTATCAGTAGGATTATCGCAGTGGTATTCTTATGATGTTTTCGGTTTTCATCAACCCCATATCAACAAAAGTTATAATAGGTTGGTTTTCTTCATACCCATCTCAATTTTTGTTCTAATTTGCGGTGTATGTTTGGAATTATTCAAATTTAGATTGTGGGGTTGTTCAAGAATTGATTTATGATAGTTTTGTGTAAAATGATTGCATTTTTTTCAGGGTTGGTGATTTTGTTGTTGAAAGTTATGGTGTCTTTGATGATTTTCTATGAACCCAGTGAAACAGAGATGGATTATCCTCCGTTTTACTCAAGAAAGTTACTCAAGAAAGATATTAAAGTCTTTAGATTTGATCAGAATGGCTGTAACTTCAATGGATACTGTTGGGGATGAAAAACACGATGATGTAGTGTCTACAATGGAGTTAACTGCTGGATATTGCCCATTTTTAATGAAGATTGTATTTTTTAGTTTTGTGTTCACAGACCAAATTATTTATAGAGTGAAAGGTGAAAAACACAGCTAAAATATCTATTATTTTAAAGTTTCATACATGAACTATTAGGTGGGTGAGTTTACTCTGTGTAGTATCACTAAATTTTTATTTCAACACACTCATAGCTCAGGTATGATACTCAAAAAATCAGAATACTTTAGGTGTATTTTTGACCCTTTTAACTCTTATTTTATACTTTTATTTATTTTTATGTTTTTTTTGGTTCGATGTGATATTATCAATTGCTTGCAAAATTCTGGTTCACCATTGTGTGTTGAGATGAGTTGCCAGTCTAATGGAGAGAGTGAACGTATCAACGCCTCAGGATGTTGGTGGCAGTTCAACTGTTGACAAGAGTAGTGTGGTGTACCCACAAGCTGTACTTGCAACTGGATGGATGTATGTCAATGAACAGGGTCAAATGTGTGGTCTTTACAATAAGGAATAGTTATATGAGGGTCTGTCTACTAATTTTTTTGCCAAAAGAACTTCTCGTTTATCCCGTCTTAAATAGGAACATTTCGAATGCGGTGCCCTTGAAGTATTTCAATCAATTTCCTGACCATGTTGCGACTAGCTTTGCTTATGTAATGGTTTCATCCTCTGGTGCAAATGGACCAACTGATAAGTCCATGGGAGTTGCCAAAGATTTAGGAGGAAATGGAGTGGAGTTGCCAACAACTTCCCCCTATTCTAACTCGGTGGCTAAACATGGAACTCATTACTCGAACCAACAAATGGCAACCGCTGGCTCTGCCGGAACATTTGCTCTGTCTACCTGTTCAGTACTTTCTCTTTTACTTTTAAGGACTTGTGTTGTTCTGTGGTGATACTTTTTTAGTTACTTGTTTCTTTAAGCCGTTGTGTGTAACTTTGTCCCTCTTAGAGGTGTCACCTTTCTCCAAAAAAAAGAAAAAGAAATTGACTCTCGTAGAGACCAAAAATATAATTACTTGTTATTCACAAATTGTAACAAATGTAATTGTGTAATCTGGAGGAGACTAATAGACTTTTATTATTTTGATGGAGGACAAATATACTTCTTACATTTTCTGCAATTTTGATTCCCTTCTTATAACTTTCTTTGCTTAATATTGTGTGTGAAATAGGTCAACGAAGAATCATGTTGGTTCTTTGAAGATCATGAAGGGACAAAACATGGGCCACACTCTCTTATGGAGCTTTATTCATGGTGTCATTATGGATACATTGTGGATTCAGTGATGGTGGGTTTGTGTTTTCGTAGCATTTTTCTAGGTCCTATATTTAGCTCTGTAGTACATGGTGCAGCTGTTTCTCCTACTATCCCAGCCTTTATGTTGGAAGATGTTTGTTTTATTATGTTGGATGTACAATTGAATTTTCTGAGCTATAGGCTATATGTAAACTGAACATATGTAAGACAGTTTACCCGGTTTTGATGGATGGAATCCCTCCTTTGAGCTGCTACATTGCTACTGATCACTTAACTTTTTAAAATTAGATATGGTTGGGTTTTAGTCGAAGTATAAAAACTGAGAGAACTCTTTTGACTGAATATAAGTATTTTTATGAGTGCATATAAATTTTTTTACTATAGAAGCAAACTTGGGGTTGTGGGGAGTGGCCGTATATATTATTTTTATGAACAACCTAGGAAATGGAGCCTTTTGTTTGTGATAATGTTGTACATACAGTGGGAACTTAATAGGATTCATTTCTGTAAAGGTGAATTCTCAGAATTTGTGTTGTGCAAAGTTCTATTACCATAACTTATTGCATATTCCAAAAGCATCATGTTCTTATTTCTGTATGGGCTCATCGGATATCTATTGTTCTTGTTGTCTTTTTCTTCCTCCTGACTTGGATCAACTTGTCTTAACCCGTAGTCTCTTCCCATTTTATCTGTAGGATTATATTCTCACTCATCTTCCAATATCCTCCAAGCTTGCCATTTTGAATTTGGCATAATTTTCTTACATTCTTTGTGCTTGTCGCTTGGTTAATGGTCTTGTCAAAACTTGGAAAGGTCTCTCTACAAACTGTTACACTTTGTTTGGATTATTGTTACCCGTTGTTTCATAATGTACTGTATTGTATTGTACTCTATTATATTGTATTGTATGGTTGATACAATGTTTGGTTAGACTGTTGTTTGTTGTTGTTTAATAATATTTTTATTGTTTGTTTTGATTGTATCATTCTGTATTGTAATTTATAAATTTACTAAAATATCCATAATTATTCTAGGGTAGGAGGTTTGACTAGAATTAAATAATATAGGATAAAGGGTAAAATAGTATTATGTAATATTAAGTAAGATATAATTGGAAAAAGAAATTAAGTAACCATGGTAACACACCAAATTGGTTGTTCCATAAAATGGGGGTTTTCATTGTTACGTAACAACAAAATTTATCAATACAATACAATACATTTTAAGTAAGAATCAAAACAATTTTTTTTTTGAAACTTGGTAACTTTGTATTAAAACACAATAGTACATGGGCAGTACTAAACCTTATATACAGTTGAACTCCAAAACTCCACTGTTCTAAATCTAAATTGAGTCTAAAACATCAATTATAGAGACAATTTCATTTGAATATAATTGATTGCACTAAAAACATAACAATAAAATGCAGTTGAGTTTAACTTTCTACATACTATTCTCTATGCTCTCAAAACACCTAGAATTTCTCTCTTTCCAGTTGCCCACCGGATTGAAGAAGGGATAATTCTCCATCTCGTTCTGTCTAGCTAGCACTCCTGCCTCCTCCCAACTTTTTAGGGCTTCAGTAATTCTCCTAGGCATAGCCCAGGATAGGCCTTTGAGACTCAAGAATACCCTTCATAACTGTTGAGTAAATTTGCAGTGTAGAAAAAAATGGTTAATAGTTTCTGATGTTTCTCCACAAAGAAAACACCTAGAACATAAGGTTATCCCCCTTTTCATAACATTATCCTGTGTCAAAGCTGCTTCCTTAGCTAGCAGCCATATAAAACATGAGACTTTATAAGGAATTCTGCCTTTCCAAATTTGTCTCCATGGCCAGGTAGGAATCTGTTGACTCAGTTTCTCCATCAACCTATAAGTTGCACCTACTTTAAATATACCTTTGTTGCTTCCTTTACACCATAATGCATCCTCTTCAGCCTGGAGTCCATTGAAGTTTCCAACAATGTTGAGAAATTTTGCCACTCTCATCACTTCCCAGTCATTGAGATGTCTTCTAAACTAGAAATTCCAGCCCTGTGTTGTCCAAATCTCTGCAATGGTCATTTGTTGTGAGAGAACTAGGTTATATATGTCTGGAAATATGAGTTCCAGATTACCTGACTCATGCCATTCATCTTTCCAGAATTTGGTCTTGTTCCCATTCCCCACTTTCACCTTAGAGTTGAGTTTGACTTCCTCCCATAATTCTCTTATGGATCTCCATAAACTGACCCCATAAGGTGAAGTCACATCCTTGGTCATCCAACTATCTTCCGCCTCATATTTGGAACCTACCACTCTTTTCCACATTAACTGATCTTCAAACGAGTACCTCCACAGCCATTTCATTCTTAGTGCTTCACTTTGAAATATCAGATTTTTTATTCCCAATCCGCCATTCTTTTTCCCAGTTACCACAGATTCCCATTTCACCAGGTGAAATATTTTCTTCTCGTTGTTACCTTGCCACAAAAATTTCCTTCTTATCCTATCCAAATTTTTGATGACCCCTGCTGGAATAGGAAATAATGACATCATGTATGTTGGTAGAGCATTAAGTACTGAGTTGATGAGGGTCAACCTCCCTCCCATAGATAAGTATTGAGTTTTCCATCTAGCCAATTTTTTCTCACACTTCTCTATCACGCCATTCCAGATTTCAATAGACTTGGATTTTTCTCCCAAAGGCATGCCCAAGTAGGTTGTTGGCAAAGTGCCAATTACACCCCCAAGAATTGAGGATATATAACTCATATTATTGACTTCATTAATGGGATACATAAAGTTTTTCCGCCAATTAATGTGCAGACCAGATACCCCTTCAAATAGGACCAGGATCACCCTTAAATATTTCAGTTGTTCTTCCTCAGTTCCATAGAAGATGAGTGTATCATCGACATATTAAAGGTGTGTCACTTCCAAAATTTCAACTCCATCTCTCGACACATCAAAACCTTTCAACCATCCTCTTGTGTTGGCTGTCTTAATCATACTATTCAGACCCTCCATAGTGATTAAGAACAGGAAAGGTGATAGTGGGTCACCTTGCCTGAGCCCTCTTTGTGAGCTAAAAAAACCTGCAGGAAACCCATTGATTAGAACATAAAAGTTTATTGTTGAGACACATAACATAATCTAGTTCATCCACTTTTGTCCAAACCACATCCTTTCTAAGATCTTCATCAAATACTTCCAGTTAATATGATCGTACGCTTTTTCTATGTCTAACTTGCAAAGAATGCCAGGCTTTTTCTGTTTAGTCTTGGAGTCTACTGCTTCGTTAGCAATCAAAACTGCGTCCATGATTTGTCTCCCTTTAATGAATGTCATTTGTTGTGAATCCACCAGTTTGTCTATACACCCTTCAGTCTCTCTGTGAGTACTTTAGATAGTATTTTATAAATACTACCTATAAGACTGGTTGGTCTATAGTCCCTTAGCTCCTTAGCTCCTTTCTTTTTGGGTACAAGTGCAATGAATGTAGCATTAAAACTCTTCTCAAAAACTTCTTGATCATAGAATTTCTGAAAAGTATCCATTATATCCTGCTTCACTATCTCCCAACACTTAATGAAAAAATCCATTGTGAAACCATCTGGTCCAGAGGCCTTGTCAGCTGCACATAAGTTTAGACATGTTAGCACTTCATTTTCCTCGAATCTGCCTTGAAGGGCCATGTTCTCTTCTTCGGTAATGACCGGGCAGTTTGCATACTGATGAGTAGGTCTCCATGGTATGGGTTCTGTATACAACTTCTTGTAGTAAGTGATTATTTCTCCTTCAATTTTAGCTGGCTCATGAGTGACTTCCCCGTGTATCATTAATTGATCAATGTTATTGTACCTGTTGTGAGAATTTGCCATTTTGTGGAAAAAACTTGGTATTTTTGTCCCCTTCCTTAAGCCATAGTATTCTTGATCTTTGTCTCCATGCAATTTCCTCCTTCTTAATCAGATCCTCATATTCTAGTAGGACTGCATCTTTTTTTGTTATTTTTTCTTCTGTAAGCACTATGTTTTCCCTCTCCATGTCCATTTCTGCCAATTGTTCTAGCAGTTTCTTTCGTTGTAGGCCAAGGTTTCCACTCTCCTCTTTTATCCATTCCTTAAGTTTGTGCTTCAAAGCTTTAAGTTTGCAGGCCAACACATAGTCTGGTTTCCCTGAGTAACTGAATGATGACCACCAGTCTTTTACTCTGTCAACAAAACCTTCTGATTGTAACCCCCAGTTTTTGAACTTAAAATAACTTTTCTTTCTCTCCCAGCTTCCACCAATCAAGGCTATTGGAATATGATCTGAACACAGTTTTTGCAAAGGTATCTGTTTTAGATTATTGAAGTTGTCATCCCATTCTTTCGAGAACAAGATTCTATCAATTCTAGAGGTTGCTACATGTTGGTCTCCTTTAAACCAGGTATATGCAACATCTTCTAGTTGTAAATCCACCAATTCCATGTCTTCTATGAAAACAAAGAACTCCTTCATACCCCTTGTTCTACTGTTGCAATTTTTCTTCTCCGATATATACCTAGAAAAATTGAAATATCCACACAGTGCCCATGTCCCTTCAAATAATCCCCTTACTGAACCCAATACTTCCCATACTAGTCTCCTCTCCATGTAGTCGTTTGGAGCATACACTCCAGTTATGTGACAATTGTAGTTCTGTGTTTGGGATTCAAAACTACAAGTAATGGAGTAGGTTCCTATTTCTAAGACCTCCCCCTTCCATGCCCTCTCATCCCACATCATAATGATTCTGCCTCTTATTCCACTGGCTTCCAGCGTGTCTGATCCATCTACCTCCCCAAATCTGATTCGCTACTTCTGTAATATTCCCCTCAAGCTTAGTTTCTTGGAGATAGATGATGTCTGCCCTCCATTCGGAAATTAAGCTTTTGATAGTCTCCCTCTTCTCCTTATTGTTTAATCCTCAAAAATTCCAAGACACTAGTTTAAACTTCATCTTATAACTAGAGTGGTGTTCCTCCCCTTGTTCCTATTCCCTGAGCTTTTGAATTTTACATCAAATGAGACAAGACTTTTAAGCTCTTGTGCACCTTTGATTTTGTTCTTTTTAACTTCAGTGCTTTGTTCCATTCTTCTTGCTTGTCTGCAACTATCTATCTAGAGAAGTAATTTTATGGCCTCTTCTTCATGTCCATGGAAATCAATGCCAAAGATCTTCCCCAATTTGATCAGATTCTGTTGCACCCAAGAGGAATTTTGTTGTTGCTGCAGAATTGGCTCGGCTTCCTCCACTTCCCAATCAAAAATTTCTATATTTGAATTTTGTATCACTAGCCCATTCCCCTCTGTTTCTGTGCTACTGCCGATACCATTCATGTCAATGTAATAGTGAATTTCTTTCCCTGTAACCATCACAGTTCCCCTATTTTCATCTTCAGATATCATTGTGACAACCTTCGCATATGTACTTTTCTCTGGTACGACTGTTATAATTACATGCATAGCTTCGATGTCGCAAGCAAAGCCCTGTTCTTTCTGGGCTTCTGATTGGTCAGGCTTTCCTCCTTGTAAGTCATTAAAAATGACTTGAGCTGCATAGTGTGAGCCTTTGGATCCTTTAAACATCTGATGGTTTTTGGACTTTTGAATAAGGCCCAAATCCATTTTTTCATTTAGAAAACACACATGCTGCTCATGTGACCCACTTGCACTAGACATTCCAGTTGTCAATACAGAGCCCACGTGCTGAGTTGTACCAAAATCCCTAAAAAGGATTTTTT
Organism: Solanum piurae; assembly: GCA_029582685.1. Classification (NCBI taxonomy): domain Eukaryota; kingdom Viridiplantae; phylum Streptophyta; class Magnoliopsida; order Solanales; family Solanaceae; genus Solanum; species Solanum piurae. The sequence continues at coordinate 37,052 of JAJOOO010005905.1, forward strand.
GTACTGGATTGCAGTTGTATGCAGCTTCTGTCCCCTGTGTAAAGTTAGTAACTGGGCAAAAAGCTTCGTCCTCTTCTCCGGCAATTTCCCTACCACTTTCCGGCAGCAATTCAAACCTTGGTTTGCTCTCCACCCAAATAGGGAAGTAATATTTGATCCCATCACAGGAAATAAACAACTCCCTCGGCAGATTTCTTCCATCGTTCTTCACCAGGATTTTCGCCCATTTCATGTAGTTTTTAAGCTTCGTTTCTTCTTCCGTTGCACTCCATCCTCCGCATAATTCCCCTATTTCTTTAAATATCATCTTGGACCACAGATGTAGGGGGATCCCTACTGCTCTAATCCATGTTTCTCTCACAGAGGTAGTGTGGGAGATGCATCCTGTTGTTGGGCTCCACTAGTCGAGCTGGAATCTGTTGTTCTTCCACCTCTATTGACCTTGTATGGTTTGTTACGCCATGTATCTATTAGGGAACTCAAACAAGAATGTCTCGCTATTCAATTCATATATGTTAACACCAAATACTTTTTTCCAGTTTGTTGAAACCCACTTTCTAATATCCACAAGAGTTGGTTTTTCCTTCAATTCTTCACTGCAGGATCCTATCAGGCATCTCTTGAGGAGGTCTTCCTCTTGGATATTCACTGACTTGGTTAACTGGATTCCTCCTTTGCTGCTATTTATCTCAGTCCTTTTTAAATTTCTACTCCCCCATCTACTTTCTTGCACAACCTCTACATAAGGGTAGTCATCCTCAGTCACCCTATAGAAAGGTGTGTCCTTCTCCTTTCTTTGGCATTTAATAAACCTTTCAATCTTAAATGCTATGTCCAGCTACCCTGCATTCAATGTAAGCTCAGGAATAATTAAACATGACCTTCCTCCACTATTTAGAGATGTTATGCTTATAAATTTCCCATATCCACTTTGTTTCCTTGTACAAAAGTGTTGTGCTCCTTGCTATGAAAATTTCCACCTCCTAATCTCCTTCTTTTGTTCCTTTGAAGCTTCTTTCAGACAGGAGCAAATCCATTCCATGGACTTCTTGCTCATAACTGATCTTTGCATCATCTTCCGGCTTTTTTCAACCCATTCGTACCATTCAGACTTTCCCGTGATCCATCTGGTTATGTCGAATGATTTGAAACCTGCGTTGAAGTAAATTGTGTTCTCCTCCATCCTACGATCTAAGGTGTATGCAATAGTCACAGTGGGTGATTATTGTTGGCTTGAAAGAAAGGGGCTTGGATTCCGGTAGCTCCTGCCGAAAACATGGGCTTCTGCAGTCCTAGAAAGTAGGAAAGAGAAAGTTCATCAAAACAAACATTGTAGGTATGGTAACAATACAATACAATACAATGGGTAACAATGATCCAAACATAGTGTTAGTCTATTATACTTTTATATAAACTGTGAAATTATCTTAAATGGGCGAGAATCAAAATTAAAGGAAATGGGTCTGATGTGCCAAAGGAAGTGACAATAGATGATGGTGCTTTTATCTACACGATGCAGGTGTGGATAGAAGCTCCGGCGAAGGTGGCCGTCGGAGAAAACAACATTCAAAGCTCTAGTGAGAAGGTTTTTACCCAGCGATCTCCCATCGATGGACCAAAGGTTTTTGTAGAGGACTTTGTAGTGTTAAGAGGCGCAACAGATAAAGTTGTCCAGCCACGTGCAATGGCAGAGACACATGAGGAGAATTTTAGAACCCCAAATGTTGACTTGGGCTTGAGGGTTTCTAGCAATAAAAGTTTAAATGCAGACTTGGGCTTTAGGGTTTTTGGTAGTAAAAGCTTAAATGCAAATTTGGGCCAACTAGGCCGCCCGAACAGTTCAGGAAAAAATAAAGAAGTGGCACATGACGGGCACATGCCTTTTAATGAGGGCATGAATGGCCCCCAAGGCCTAGCTCAAGTGGCAAAAGGTGGAGGATTTGTGGCTTAGGTCACAGGTTCAAGCCCCACACCAAGCAAAGTGAAGCCTGATATTTAAGTGAAGAAGGGTAGAGGGGCGGGCCCATTATACACCGAGTTTAGAAAGCTGTGATTGGTCCAAAGGACAAGTCACAGACGGATTTCTCGGTTATCAAAAAAAATGAGGGTATGAATGAAATTAAAATATTGGAATCTCAATTCCTAGAAGCTTTAAGCCACTGGGAGTCCTCATCGAAGTTTCCACAAGGCAAAAATTCTATGGAGAAAGGACCCCTCCAATGAAGACACAAGGGAAAAATTAGATATTCACCAAGAGACAACTTCGCAAAATATGATTGATGAAAGCGGGGTTATGCAATTGCAGGAGAAAAGGGACTGTTCGATGGAGACAAATGTTGGTTGTGAAGAACAAAACATGCAAATCCAGCAAATCCATGATGTTGAACCAGTATCTTTGAACATCCCTAGAAAAACTAATGGAGAGGAGATTGAAGCATCCAACTGGATTAATTCCCACATTTTGGAATTAAGCTCCACCTATGGAGTTGCTTTTGAAGGTTTTAGGGAAGAGACTCTTGCCCTATTGATGAGATTGGACGAGAGAAAGTTTGCTTTGGCAAACAAGAGAATAGAAGGTACAAGTACAACACCTAGACATCGAGGGATTGGGAAAAATGAACTAAAAAATCTACAATGCAGTTTAAATCAGGAGGTTGAGGGGTCCAGAACAAGGGGGAGAGTTCTTAACTTGACTTTTAAATGAATATAAAGCTACTATCATGGAATGTAAGGGGGATTAACAAGATGTTCCACTAGGAATATTGTTAAAAGTGCTTTGCTAAAATGGAAAGCAGATATCTACTGCTTTCAAGAAACAAATGTGAGTAAGGGGGCTGAAAGCATTGCCAAACAATTGTGGTCTAGTAGATGGATGAGGTGTGGATATATAGAAGCAGATGGGAGTAGGGGTGGAATCCTAATCATGTAGGACATGGAGTATGGTAGAAATTGGCCAATGCTCTATTACTTACAGATTTGATGCAATACAAAGTGCTTTTAGTTGGTTTCTCACTTGTGTGTATGCTCCTCACACCAGGAGTGAGAAACTAGACTGTTGGGAAGAGGTGGCAGCAGTCAAAGAACTATGTGAAGGACCATGGGTAACTTGTGGAGACTTCAATACAGTTACAGTTATGGCAAAAAGGAGAGGATGCAACCGGATCACAAATGTGGTGACTGATTTTTCCAATTGGATTGAAGAAATGGAATTACACGACCCTCACCTAAATGGAGGGATTTTCACATGGTTTAGGGGTTCTAATCACCACAGTGCTGCCAGACTAGACATGTTTATGTACTCAACGGAATGGGAAGAAGCTTACGGGAATATCAGACAATTGATCATGCTCTGACCACTGCCCTATCATGTTGTAATGTGGAGACTGGGACCACAGGAAGTCATACTTCAAGTTTGAGAACTGGTGTCTCAATGTTGATGGTTTTGAGGGGCTTGTCCATAGTTGGTGGAACGAATTTGAAGTGGAGGGCTGCCCCGACTACAAGCTCAATGTGAAGGTTAAAATGTTGAAGCAAAAACTCAAAGATTGGAGCAAATCAGTGTGTGGGGAGTTATGCAACAGGAAAAATAGTTTTCTCAAAGAATAAGTTGATATTGATCTAGCTCAAAACACTAGAACTTTATTCGAGGATGAACTACTGGTGAGGGCAGCAGTTCTGGTGGAGTTGGAGGATTTGGCAAAAAATGAGGAATCTAGATAGAGGCTAAAGTCCTGTGTTCTCTGGTTAAAACAAGGGGATAATAACACTAGGTTTTTCCAAAGAATGGCAACATCCCACAAGCGATACAATAACATTGATAGATTGATAATCAACGGGGAGGAAGTTAAAGATTGAGAAGCTATCAAGGTTAATATGATTGAGTTCTACATGAAACTCTATACTGAATCTGAGGTGTGGAGGCCCTCTTTTGAGTATGTTAACTGTCCAAGAATCTGCCAGGAGGAACAAGATTGGCTAGAAAGGCCTTTCACTGAAGAAGAAGTGCTAAATATTATCAAACAATGTGATAAGGATAAGGCCCCGAGGCCTGATGGCTACACCATGATTTTCTTCAAAGTTTGTTGGGCAACCTTGAAGGATGATTTGATGTAAACAATCCAAAATTTCCATCATAATGAAATGTTTGAGAAATCTTTCAATGCCACTTTTATAGCATTAATTCCCAAGAAATATGGAGAAGAAGAATTGAAGGACTTCAGACCAATAAGTCTGATTGGTGGAGTATACAAAATCATAGCCAAGCTCCTTACAGAAAGAATGAAGACTGTCATGGGAGAATTGGTAGATGAACACCAAATGGCATTCTTGAAAGGAAGATAAATCATGGATGCAACATTATTGGCCAATGAATTGGTGGACAGTAGGGTGAAACAGAAGCTAGTTGTAGTCCTATGTAAACTTGATATTGAAAAGGCCTATGACCATGTCAACTGGTCATTCCTTCTAAAAATTCTGAGAGACATGAGCTTTGGGAACAAATGGATAAACTGAATCAAAACTTGTATATCTATCGTGAAATTCTCTTTTCCCATCAACGGTAGTCCAGAAGGTTTCTTCCAATCACAAAGAGGTCTAAGGCAAGGTGACCCGTTATCACCCTTTCTATTCATCTTAGCAATGGAAGGCCTCAATTCTATGATCAGAAGAGCAAGTGAGAATGGGTGGATAAGAGGCTTCCCTGCAAATGCTAACAGGGAAAATACTATGGAAATCACACATCTTTATATGCAGATGATTCCTTGGTATTCTGTGAAGCTGAAGTAATGCAAATCAGGCACTTGAGGGCCATCCTAACCATTTTTGAGGGAATCTCAGGTTTACATGTCAACTGGCATAAGAGTTGCTTGTACCCTGTTAACCAAGTTACCAATATGCAGATACTTGCTGAGAACCTAGGATGCCAAATGGATTCCTTACCAACTAAATATCTTGGAATGCCTCTTGGTGCAAATAATAAAGAAGGGGAAGTATGGAGTGAAGTGTTGGAAAGAAGTGAGAGAAAGCTGACAAGATGGAAGAGCCAATACCTATCCATGGGAGGCAGATTAACTCTCATAAAGTCAGTAATGGATGCCCTCCCAACTTACATGATGAGTCTATTCCCAATCCCATGAAACATAGAGAAGAAAATCAACAAACTAAGGAGAGTCTTCTTGTGGCAGGGGAACAAAGAGAAGCTTGGGTACAACCTAGTTAAATGGGATGAGGTGACCCTCAACAAAATACAAGGGGGTATGGGGATAAAAAATTTGAGAGTATAGAATGTTAGTTTGTTGAAAAAATGGCTTTGGAGGTTCTGTATTGAAGATTTGGCATTATGGAGAAGATTCATCTCACATAAATATGGTCTTCAAAATAATTGGATCACTGATGAAGTAACATGTGTTTATGGGTGCTCTATTTGGAAAACTATCAGAAGACTATAGCCTTCTTTCGCCTTCAATATATCATTCAAAATTGGAGATGGGGTTAAAACTGTTTTTCGGAATGAGATATGGATAGGGGATAGGGATTTGAAAACCTTATTCCCAAATCTATTTATTTTAAGTCTACAACAGATGGCTACAGTGGCACATGTATGGACTCCTCAAGGGTGGGACGTGATTTTCAGAAGGGCTCTAAATTACTGGGAAATTAGTAGAGTAGTTGGTTGTTGCAGGTGCTGAACCCATTCCCAGGTGTCACAAAAGGACATGACAGTCCAATATGGAAGTTGCACAACAAAGGGAGTTTCACAGTGAAATCCTGCTACTGGAATATGAATCAATACCGGAGAATGAGAATGGAGTGGCCATGGAAGCTAATCTGGAAGATCAAAATTCCACTAAAGGTGTCATGTTTCTCATGGCTGGTGATCAGAAAAGCATGTTTAACTCACGAATGGTTACAGAGAAGAGGTATACAGATTTGCTCAAGGTGTTATATGTGTGATAAAGAGGCAGGGATTAACAACCACTTATTCCTACATTGCAAAAGAGCCGTAAATTTGTGGCACATGTTCTTATGTATACTTGGAATTAGTTGGGTAATGCCAGAAACTTCTTTAGACATGCTGACACACTGGGAAGTAATGAGCAGAAAAAGAAGATCAAAAGAGGACTGGTGGAAATATATTCCAGCTTGCATCTGGTGGACACTTTGGAAGGAAAGGAATGAAAGATCCCATGACGGGCAGGCTAGCAGCATTCAGAAGACCAAGATGAAGAGTCTGAGTCTGCTGTATTTTTGGTGTAAACAGGATATGGTGGGGAGGTAGTAAGTCTAGTGGACTTCATAGGACAATTGTAAAGTTCTTTTTTGGGTTTTTGGTTATCAGGACGCTCTATGGGGTTGTAAATCCCACCTCATCAGTTGTTAGTTGATGAGTTTTTTTGGTGTGAATACAAAGTTACTTTATCAAAAAAAAAAAAAATTGTTCCACGCTGCACTCTCCGAACTGAATCCAAAATTAACTAAGCAATTCTGTGAAGTAGTTTCCTCTTTTCTTCACCAATCTTCACATCAGTTTAACTTTATTCCCCTTTTTTAATTATCCCACGAGTTTCAACTTGCTTCCCTTTGTTTAAGCCTCATATAGTTTAACTATTAATTTAGGGGGTGCGGAATTCATGGTAAAATATAATAATATCTATCCTCATATTTTATACATAATTGTTTTAGTCTGGATATTTCTTTTATATTATCTATGATAATTTCTAGATACCTCATATCTTGGGTTCTTTTATACATATCTAGATT